>OU015752.1:36893-57157 GCA_907169655.1 Acomys percivali | reverse complement strand
CACACACACACACACACACACACACACACACACACACACACACACACGCACGCACACACGCACATACACACGCCGTATGAAGCAAGACTGAAGGTTTTTTTGTGATTTATGACTTATATATTCATTTCAGTTGTGGCCCCCTTCCTCCTCTCCTGGTCCCTTCCTTCCACCCTCCCACCTTTTCCCCCCTCCTCCCTCCCCTTCTCCTCAGAAAAGGGAGCTCCCCCACCACCCTCAACCAACCCATGCCATTACATCAGGTCACACCAGGACTTAGCGCATCCTTATCCACCCAGGCCAGGCAAGACAGCCCTGTTAGGTAACAGAGTCTGTGTCATAGCCAGCACCCTCTCAACTTCCTAGGGGACCCGTATGAAGATCAAACTGCACACATGTGTAGGGGGGCCTAGGTGCAGTCCGTGCATGCTCATGCGTCTAGGTTAGTTGATTCTTTTGGCCTTGTGGAGTTCTTGTCCCCTCCGGGTCCTTCTATCTTTCCTCCCCGCTGTTCCACAGGGCTCCCGGAGCTCCGACCAAAGCTTGCCTTGTGAGTCTCAGCATCTGGTTCAATCAGCTGCTAGGGGGGATCTCTCAGAGGACGGTTATCCTCGGCTCCTGGCTGTAACATGGCAGAGCGATGTTAGTGGTCTCAGGGGTTGGCTGTCTCCCATGAGGTGGGTCTCAGGTTGGGCCAGGCATTGGTTGGACATTCCCTCAGACTCCATCTTTATCTCTGCACATCTTGCAGGCAGGGCAAATTTTGGGTCGATGCTTTTGTAGGTGGATTGGTGTTCCCATCCCATTACTGTAGGTCCTGCCTAGAGGGTGGCCTCCTCAGTGTTTCTGTCCTCTGATGCTAGGAGGGTCAGCTAGAGACATCCTCATATCCTTCCTATGGCCTGCCCTATCGCGCAGATCTCCACCTTGTCTCAGAGACGTTCCTGCCGTCTCCCCTGTCTCTCCGATTCCTCTCACTTCGGTTGGGGGTTGGTCTGGTGCTATGTATTCTAAGGCTAATTACTGTCTCTCTCCCACGCCCCCACTCCCCAGATCTGGCTGATGCCCAGACCAGCACACTTTCATGTACACCTGTCCTTGTGCAAACATTGCTCTACTTAATTTAAAGTTGATCGGCTAATGAAACATGCTGAAGCTGGGGATTTGTCCGAAGAGAAGAGAGGAAGACAGAGTTTGAGCTTCCCAGGCCTGGGCTTGGAGGACCACGAGGAAAGGAGAGAGAGGGAGGGGAAGAGCAGGAGATATGCTAGGAGGACTTGGTCTGATGAAGCCGACCCAGTCTAGAGAGGATGACTTATTGCCCGGCAGCTTGGGTTGTATAGCTGAGAGACAGCTAAATAGCTCAGAGGGTTGAGATCTGCACAGCTCCAGTGCTTGAAAATAAATCACAGCCTTTCAGGGGGTCAATTGTTTTGGAAGCTAGCAGGGTTAGAGAAAACTGTTGCTTTATTAATTAGCCTCTTATAATCTCCTCTCCCCACATCTGATCCCCTCACCTTGTTTCCCACAGCTCCCTCTCCATATGCACTTGTGTTTTATATTTCTCCATCTGGGTTAGATTCATGGAGGGCCTCTCTTGGGTCCTCCTAGTGTTATGCCCAGATCGCTAGATCCTCACAGACCACCTGGAGTCTGAAGCCGTATGCAAGAGCCAGGAAGCTTTATTTCTGCAGAAGCACAGCATACAAGGATCACCATTTAGAGAAAAATGGTGACCTCGAGGTGAGTGCACAGGCTCTTTTTAAAAGGCATTCAGGGGAATTGGTGACCTTTAACAGACTGGAGCATTCAAACTGAAAAAGTACATGCCGACTGAAAAGGTGGGGGCAACCTTAGTCAGTGGTCACAAGTTAGTCCTAAGACAAGGCATTTCCAGACCAGCAGTAAACTAACCTTAAGAAATCTTATTTTCCTCCAGCTGGGTGACTAGGCTATCCCTGATTGGCGGCCATTTTCTGTGGTATTCCCAGTCACCGCTGAGCTCATTTCTGAGGAATGGAGGTTCAGGCCTGCTCCAAGCTAACAAGAAACTGAAGCCTGTCATGGAGTTGGCTAGACTTGTTTAACCAGGCCGCCTCACTTGTTACTCAGCTTTTGGGTCTGTGAATTGTAGTATGGTTATCTTGTGCTATATGGCTAATATATGCTTATAAGTGAGTACATACCATGTGTGTCTTTCTGGGTCTTGGTTACCTCATTCAGGGTGACCCTTTCTAGTTCCATCCATTTTCCTGAAAATTGCATGATTTCATTGCCTTTTTAAAAATTTTATTTTTTGAAAATGTTAGCATTTAATTAATCTCCCTAGGTTGCTTTAAGCCACCAGGACACAGGCACCCCAACACCCTTCATCTCCTCAGCTCTTCTGCTAAAGTTTGGCCTTTGGGCTGGAGGGATGGCTCAGAGGTTAAGAGCATTGCCTGCTCTTCCAAAGGTCCTGAGTTCAATTCCTAGCAACAATATGGTGGCTCACAACCATCTATAATGAGATCTGGTGCCCTCTTCTGGCCTGCAGGTGTACATTCAGGCAAAACACTATACTTAAAAAGAAAAAAAACCAAAAAAAAAAAAAAAAAAAAAAAAAAGAATTGGCCTTCATGATGACTACTTAGGGAGCTTGCCCTTCCCCAGAACTTTGTAGTAACTGGAACGCACAACATCAGTGATGGGAGGAGCTCCAGTCTTGTTTTTGGAGCATCGACCTGTGTCTGCTCATGGACCAGTGGCCCCAGTTTATTCAGTTGACAGTTGGGCAGAAGCTCTGGCTCCTCTTTAAGTGGTAATGCCTCACACCAACTTTCCCAAAGTCGTCTGGATGATAGTTGTCGAAGTTGATCTTGCGGTGATGCGTGCCTCCAGCATTGTCACAGCCTCCTTGTGGCGCTTATTGATGAGGCCGTGACCATGGCTTACGTGGCCCCAGAGTTCCCAGGTCTTCCTCAGTCTGGATGGCATGGCAGCAGCTGAGTTCCCTGTTTTTAATATTAATAATTTAATATTAGTATCCCTGTTTTTAAAAAAACAGTATTCCATTGTATAAATGTACCATATTTTCTTTATCTGTTCTTCAGTTGAGGACATCTAGGTTGTGTCCAGATCTGGTTATTATGAATAAACCTGCTAGGAACATAGTTGAGCAAATGCCTTTGTGGTACGGTGGAACATCTTTTGGGTATATGCCCAGAAGTGGCATAACTAGGTCATGAGGTAGTATTATTTCCAATCATCTGAGAAAAAGCCAGATTGATTTCCTAAGTGGTTGTACTAGATTGCACTCCCACCAGCAGTGGAGGAGTGTTCCCCCTTTCTCCATGTCCTCGCCAGCATGTGCTGTTACTTGAGTTTTTGATCTTAGCCATTCAGATAGGTGTAAGATAAAATCTCAGTGTTACTTTGATTTACATTTCCCTGATGAGTAAGGATGCTGAGTGTTTCTTTAAGTGCTTATTAGCCATTAGAGATTCCTTTGTAGGGAATTTTCTGCTTAGCTCTGTACCCCATTTTTAAATTTGATTATTTGGTTTGCTGGTGTTTAAGTTTTTGAGTTCCTTATACATTTTGGACATTTGTCCTTTGTCAGATATAGGGTTGGTGAAGATCTTTCTCCAATATATACATTGCTTTTTTGTTCTGTTGACAGTGTCCTTTGCCTTATAGAAGCTTTTCAGTTTCATGAGGTCCCATTTATTAATTGTTGAGCTCTTGGAGTTTTGTTTAGGAAGTTATCTCCTGTGTCAATAAACTCAAAGCTGATCTCCGTGTTCTCCTCTAATAGATTTAGTATATTTGGCTTTATGTTGAAATTTTTGATCCACTTGGACTTGCATTTTGTGCAGGGTCCTATTTGCATTTTTCTACATGTAGCTATCCAATTAGACCAGCACCATTTGTTGAAGATGCTATCTTTTTTCCATTGTATGGGTTTTGGCTTCTTTGTAAAAAATCAAGTGTCCAAAGGTGTGTGGCTTTATTTCTGGGTCTTTGATTCAATCTCATTGATCCAGTCGGCTTCTAATCCAGTACCATGTAGTTTTTATGACTGTTGCTTTGTAGTACAGCTTGAAACCAAGGATGGAGATACCTCCAGAAAAGTTTTTTAAAGACAGGGGTTGTCTATGTAGCCTTGGCTGTCCTGGACTCTCTTTGTAGACCAGGCTGGCCTCAAACTCACAGTGATCTGCCTGCCTCTGCCTCCTGAGTGGTAAGATTAAAGGCATGCACCACCACGCTTGGCAAGATTTTTTATTGTACAGGATTGTCTTAGTTATTCTGGGTTTTTGTTTTTCCATATGAAGTCGAGAATTGTTCCTTCAAGGTCTGAAAATAATTGTGTTGGTATTTTGATGAGAGTTTCATTGAATCTATAGACTGCTTTTTGTAAGATGGCCATTTTTACTGTGTTAATCCTACTGATCCATGGTCATGGGGCATCTTTCCATCTGATATTTTCAGTTTATTTCTTTAGAGACTTGAAGTTCTTGACATACAGACTTTGCCTTGCTTGGTTAGAGTTACACCAAGATACTTTGTATTACTTGTGGCTATTGTGAAGGGTTTTTTTCCCCCTAATTTCTTTCTCAGCCAATTTGTCCTTTGTATGCAGAAGGGCTACTGATTATTTTTGAGTTAGCTTTGTATCCAGCCACTTTGATAAAGGTGTTTGTTAGCTGTAGGAGTTCCATGATAAAAATTTTGGAGTCACTTATTTATACTATCATATTATCCATGAATAGCAATACTTTGAATTCTTCCTTTCCAATTTGTATACACTGATCTCCTTTAGTTGTCTTATTGCTCTAGCTAGAACTTCAGTTACTATTTTGAAGAGCTATGCAGAGAGTGGGCAGCTTTCTCTTGTCCCTGACCTCAGTGGAGTTGCTTTATGTTTCTCTCCCTTTAACTTGACGTTGGCTATAGGCTTGCTGTATATTGCCTTTATTGTGTTTAGGTATGTGCCTTGTATCCATAATCTCTTCAAGACTTTTAACATGAAAAGGGTGTTGGATTTTTGTTAAATACTTTGTCGGCGTCTTATGAAATACTTATGAGTTTTTTTTCAGTTTATATATAGTTGATTACATTGTTGGCGTTCCATATATTGAACCACTCCTGCATGCCTGAGGTAAAGCCTACTTGGTCATAGTAGATGATATTTTTGATGTGTTCTTGGATTCAGTTGCAAGTATTTTTGTGCCAATGTTAATAAGGAAAATTGGTCTGAAATTCTCTTTCTTTGTTGGGTATTTGTGTGCTCTAGTATCAGGATGACTGATAGAACGAGTTAGGCAACGTTCCTTCTGTTTCTATTTTATTGAATAACTTGAGGAGTATTGGTATTAGGTCTTCTTTAAAGGTCTGGTAGAATTCTGTGCTGGAACCATCTGGCCCTGGGCTTTTTCTTTTCCATTGGGAGACTTTTAAATGATTGATTCTATTTCTTCAGAGGTTATAGGATTTTTAGAAAACTTGTTTACCAAGTCTTGATCCAACTTTGGCAAATGGAATCTATCAAGCAGATTGTCCCTTTCATCTAGTTTTCCAGTTTTGTGGGGTTTTGAAGTAAGACCTAATTAGTCTTTGAATTTCTTCAGTGTCTATTGTTTTGTCCCCTTTTCAGTTTCTGATTTTGTTAATTTGGGTACTGTCTCTCTTCCTTTCAGATAGTTTTGGCTTAGGGTATGCCTATCTCGTTTATTTTCTTAAAGAACCAGCTTTTGGTTTTGTTAATTCTTTGTTTCTAACTTATTGATTTGAGCCCTGAGTTTGATTATTTCAGCTGTCTACTCTTTTTGCCTGTGTTTGCTTCTTTTTTTTCTCTAGGGCTTTTGTTGTGGTTAAGTTAAAAGTAGGGCCTAATAAATGTTTATTATTAGGCTATAGCTATTACGGCAGTATTTTCTAACCTGCTACCAAACAATAAAAACACAGACACCTGTTATATTTTAAAATAGCCTTGGTTCACCTGGGTCAGGGCAGATATTAATCCCCTAAATTATCTCCCATATGTGCCTGCCAAAATCCCATTCCATCTGCTTCTAATAATTTCTATTGAGCTACTTCCATCCATAATCCCAAATGTTTGCTAATGTTTGTCATCTGGGCCAAATCCTCCACCCACCCATGCTGGCCATGCGATTCTCCTCCACCCACACCGGCCGGCCATGTGCTTCTTCTCCTCCACCTCACCCGTGGTGGCCTCCTTCCTTCTCCTCTCTTATCTCCTTTTCTGAGAGATGCTGAGAAGTAGGATGTGTGTGTGTGTATGTGTGTGTGTGTGTGTGTGTGTGTGTGTTTGGGTGAAAAGTTCTATAGATATCTGTTAGGTCCATTTGATTCATGATATCTGTTAGTTTTCACTATTTCTCTCTTTAGTTTCTGTCTTGATGACTTGTTCTTTGGTGAGAGTGGGATGTTGAAGTCTTCTACTATTAATGTGTGGTGATCAATGTTTCTTTTACAAATGTGGGTGACCTGTATTTCAGGGATAGATGTTCAGAATTGAGATGCCATCTTGGTGGATTTTTTTTTCCTTTGATAACGTATAAAGTGTCCTTCTTCATCTCTTTTGATTAATTTTGCTTGAAAGTGTATTTTATTAGATATTGGAATGGCTGCTCCAGATTGCTTCTTGGGTCCATTTGCTTGGAAAACCTTTTTTTCAGCCCTTTACTCTGAGGTAATGTTTATCTTTATTGCTGAGCTGTGTTTCTTGTATACAACAGAATGATGGGTCCTAGTTATGCATCCATTCTGTTAGCCTGTGTCTTTTTATTGGGGAATTAAGTTCATCGATGTTAAGAGATATTAATGACCGATAATTGCTAGATCCTGTAATTTTGATATTGGTCATTGTAGTGTTTGTGTGCTTCTTTTGGTTTCGCTGCAGTGCTGTTATTTATTTCTTGTGTTTTCTTGGGTGTAGTTAACCTCCTGTGGTTGGAGTTTTCCTTCTAGTATATGCTGTAGGGCTGGATTTGTGCATCAATATTGTTTAAATTTGGGTTTGCCATGGAATATCTTGTCTTCTCCATCTATGGTGATTGAAAGGTTTTCTGTGGATAGTAGTCTAGGTGGATATCTGTGGTCTCTTAGAGTCTGCAAGACATCTGCCCAGGCCCTTTGGGTTTTCAGAGCCTCTGTTGAGATGTCAGGTGTGATTCTGATAGGTTTGGCTTTTTATGTTACCTGGCCTTTTTCCTCCTGTAGCTTTTAATATTTTTTCTTTTCTCCATACATTTAGTGTTTTGATATTATGTAGTGGGAGGATTTTCTTTTCTGGTCTAATCTATTTGGGGTTCTCTAGGTTCTTGTATGTGTGTAGGCATCTTTTTCTTTAGGTTGGAGAATTTTTTCCTATGTTTTTCTTGAAAAGATTTTCTGGGCCTTGGAGCTGGGAATCTTCTCTTTCTTTTATTCCTATTATTCTTAGGTTTTGTCTTTTCATAGTGTCCTTGATTTTGTGTCAGGAATTTTTAGGTTTAACATTTCTTTGACAGTTTTATCATTTTCATTGGTTGTATCTTTTACATCTGAGATTCTTTCTTCCATTTCTTTTATTCTTTTTTTCTGAGACAGGGCTTCTCTATGTATCCCTGGCTGTTCTGGACTCACTTTGTAGACCAGGCTGGCCTCAAACTCAAAGGGATCTTCCTGCCTCTGCCTCCCGAGTGCTGGGATTAAAGGCGTGCCTTACCACACCCGGCCATCTCTTTTATTCTGTTGGTGATGCTTACCTCTATAGTTCCTTTTTCTTCCCTAAGTTATCTTCAGGATAGCTTCAATTTGTGTTTTCTTTATTGTTTCCATTTTCATTTTTAGGGTCTTGAACTGTTTTATTCATTTTCTTCACCTGTTTGTTTGCATTTTCCTGTATTTCTTTAAGTGATTTATTAATTTCTTCTTTAAAGGCCTTTATCTGTTTGGTTGTATTTTCCTGTATTTCTTCAAGGGTTTTATTAATTTCCTCTTTAAAGGCCTCTGTCATCTTCATAGACATAGATTTAAGGTCATTTTCTTGTGTTTCAGTTGTGTTAGGATGTCCAAGGATGCTTGTAGTGGGTTCTGGTGGTACCATATTGCCCTGGCTTTTGTTTATTTTGTTCTTTCACTAGCCTTTAGCCATTTGCTTTTCTCTGGTGTTGGCTGGTTGTTTCTTGTCTCCACTAGATTTCTTGGGGTTCAGAAAGAGCCCTTTGTAAGAGGATGGATGTTCCTGGAGCAACCCTCCTCAGCATGGTGGGTGTAGTTGTGGAATGGCAGCTAGATCTCAGGGAACAGGCTTCCGTTCTCCTCAGGTGGCTGCATTCTAGTTAGACCCACAGGCAGGGGGTAGGAGTGGTGGTGTCTAGCCTGTTTGATCCTGAGAACCAGCAGGTCTCCTCAGGAACCCAGGGGCCTTCCTCTGCCTGTCAGCAGTACTGCCACTTGACTGCTCACCTCTCCAAGGTGTCTGAGCTTAAGCTGCCCAGCCCCTGGGCACTGCCATCTTGGAGCAAGGTCCTGTATATTCTTGAGGTCTGGCTCATCTCCTCAGGGAGATGGGCAGAGCTGTGCACTGAAGCCCCTGATTCAGGTGGCCAGAGGCTGGAGAAGCACATCCCTGGAACCCAGGAGCTTTTCTCAGGTCACCGGGAACAGCTGGGTGGCCAGATGCTGGCACTGCTCCTTTTTAGGGGGCACCCTTAGGGTCTCCTCTCACCTGGGAAACACAGATGCTGGAGTTTTGAAATCCAAAGCACAGCCTCTTGCCTGCTCCTCAGTGGCTAGGGTCCTGCTACTCAGACACTGAGCGCTGGGCATGGCTGTCTTGGATCTTCTCTTAAGACTGAGGTTTAAAAAGGATTTTAAATACGGGTTAAATAGCAGCATTACTAGAGACGTGATAGGGTTGGAGAGCTGGAGAGTGATTAAGAACACTGCTGACCTTTCAGAGAGCTCATTCCCAGCACCCATCGAGTGTGCCAAGTCCACTGCTAGGATTTCTAACACCCTCCTCTAGACTTTTCTAAGCCAGGCAGGTATGTGGTGCCAAGGAGTGGTAAAGCTGGGTTACTTGTCTTCACAAGATTTTGATCTTGTACATTTAATACAAATGTATTAAATGAGATTATTTTAACAGCAGTTCTTTCCAATAGTCAGTTTTCCAATCATGTTTGCATCTCCACATGAATTTCATAGCTGTTCCATAGTCTGCACAATTTAACAAATATTATTATTGTTTTTTATACTCTTCTTTCTCGATAGGGTTTATAAACTCTGATAACCTGAGAGTTTCCTTCAAAAGTGCTTCCAACTTTAGGGTCTTGATGAGTCATCCACTAATGTGAAATAGTTTCCTTCCTACCTGTTTATCAAACTCCTCTTTCTACAACTGTGACCCAGTTGTTTAACTAACACATATTAATCCTTTATAACTCCACTGTAAATCTCTTCCAGGGGTAAATTGCTATAGCCTTAGCTTAAAAAAGTAATTTGGACAGTGGCCTCTGCTCAGGCGCATACTAACAGGCATTTCCGGGCCTTGTCGCCACACCTTGCAAGAGATGGCCTGCGGTGTTTTCCACCAGACGATGGCTACCTACAGCCTGGCAACCAGTGCTGCGCGTCCTGGAGTGCCAAATCAGCTGCAGTCCTCCAGAATGTTAGGAAAGGCGGTCCTGGAGTTGTCCAAGGGAAAAAAAAAACCCAATCGCCTAGACCAACCGTCAGGCGACAGCCTTCACCACTTTGGTGCCGCATGTGGAGGCTCAGACCTGCTGCTGCACCCGGGTGGCCGCAAGGCAGGCCTGTGAGTAGCTCCAGCTCCTCTTCCAGGAAGGATTGCCTAGCGATTATGCCTCGCTCAAGATCAGTGATGTGGCATGAACCTGCGAGCAGATGCTGGAGAGTGTGACTTGCACCTGGGGACAGAACCCAGAGACCCGTAGGACGAGGAGAGGAGCAGAATGTTACATTCACACGCTGCCGGTTAGGACAGGCGAGGACCGCGGGGAAGTAGAACTGGAGACGCTGCAGCCCAAGCCCGTGCGCTGATCAGTTCTGGCTTTTCCAGCAAGACGGCCCTGTTTTCCACTACACAAGTTCTGATGGGTCAGCTGCCCAACCCAGCTCCTCATGCATACCCTACCCTAGGGTTCCAGAAGGATTGACCTAATAAAAATGGATGTGTTCAGTCAGGCTTGCATGACTGTAATCCTATCTCTGTGAGTTCCAGGCCAGCCTGATCTACAAAGCAAATCTAGGACAGCCAAGGCTACACAAAGAAACTCTTTTGTCTATAAAATAAAATAAAATAAAATAAAATAAAATAAAATAAAAATAAATGTATTCTTGTAAGCATGACATTGGTGGATCACACCTGCAGCCCCAGCCTTTGGGAAGTGGGGATGGGAGGATTGTTGTAGTTTGACACCACCTTGGGCTAAGTACATGGTGAGACCCTCCTTCAAAAAGAGAAGTTATGTTCCTCGTTGGAGGCAACAAAACAGGAACTAAATGTTTTAATAATAAGATCTATAACTTTGTTTTTACATAAAAAAAGTAATTTGGAGGCTGTGCTAAGGGGCGCAAGCCTTTAATGCCAGTACTCAGGGAGGCAGAGGCAGGCAGATCTCTGTGAGTTCGAGGCCAGCCTGGTCTACAGAGTGAGTCCAGGACAGCCAGGGCTACACAGAGAAGCCCTGTCTTGCAAAACAAAACAAAACAAAAGTTATTTGGAGAGAATGGAAGGAAACATCCTTTCTCACAGTCTGCATCTCGAACTTTCTGCACTTAACTAAAGTGAATTCTAATTTTTCTACAACGTTCTTAAAGATAAATGTTTGACTTATTTCCAACATTACTGCATATTAAAGGAGAAAATAATAACTTCATTCACTCTACTTAGTGTTCCATAACAGGCTGATGTTAGATTAACTGATGGATGACAGACTAATAGGAATGAGAAGACAATCCTACTGATAATAGTCTCATACAGGCACACGCTATCTCTAGAGAACACATAAGAGTGACCTGTACATGGAAGTAAACCATGTATTATAAACCTAATATTTAGTTATATTAGTACAGTGCTATTTTCAAGGTCCGTAGTTAGTTCACATCGGACTTAACCTTTAAAGTAACCATCAGAAGTCATGAATCTGTTTTACCTTTTAACTTATGAAGAGAACTTCCACCTGGTATTAGCAAAATCATGTGGTATTTTGGGAAAATAAATACACTGGCAGCCCTGCACTGGATGTCATGATATAGAACACTTTCCCTGCAACAAGGACATTCACGTAACGTTCTGGTAGGCAAGGAGGGAAGTTACCCAGACATGGCAGAATACCGGCAGTACTTGACTTCACTGAATATATCAGACAGGTTTCTTGCAAAAAACGCCACAGTGAGTGAGGCTTTCTAGGGACAGAGAGCCTAGTTATTCCAGGACACAGTAAGGCAGTGATTGAGCCCTTGTTGCATACAGTGAAGATGTTGCCATGTTGAGGATGCACATCTGTGTCAGCAAAAGGAGGTGAGGTTCTAGCCGTATTCCATAGATTGTAAGCTGGGTCAGCATACAGAAGGAAATGAGGAACATCCAGCTTCCCCTGGCATTAGCGTGCCCCTCAGCTTTCCCTGGCATTAGGGTGCCCCTCACCTTCCCCTGGCATTAGGGTGCCCCTCAGCTTCCCCTGGCATTAGTGTGCCCCTCAGCTTCCCCTGGCATTAGTGTGCCCCTCAGCTTCCCCTGGCATTAGTGCTCACCTCAGCTTCCCCTGGCATTAGTGCTCCCCTCAGCTTCCCCTGGCATTAGTGCTCCCCTCAGCTTCCCCTGGCATTAGTGCTCCCCTCAGCTTCCCTTGGCATTAGTGCTCCCCTCAGCTTCCCCTGGCATTAGTGCTCACCTCAGCTTCCCCTGGCATTAGTGCTCCCCTCAGCTTCCCCTGGCATTAGTGCTCCCCTCAGCTTCCCCTGGCATTAGTGCTCCCCTCAGCTTCCCTTGGCATTAGTGCTCCCCTCAGCTTCCCCTGGCATTAGCGTGCTCCTCAGCTTTCTTTTTGAGTGAGTGTAATGAAAAGCTAGAATCACAGTAATGGTTTTGGCCAATGCAGTGGAAAGAACTAGAGTGAACAGAATTCCAAAGGATGCAGGAAACTCTTCTGGGATGTCCAGTGTAGAGCAGGGAGCAGAGGAAGCAAAATAGGAGGGAGATGAGGAGAAGGTAGCTAAGAGTCCTCTTATTGGCTTTCACAACTGGGGTGCCCTAGTGTGCCACAGACACCCCAAGAGCAGGAAAAGAACAGGGCATGCATGTTAGAGCCACCCCCGGAGGATCTCTGTGCCAGAAATGTCACCCCTCTCTGGAGGCAGTGATTTTTGCTTTATGTTGACATACTCTCCATCTGGACACTTCATGCACAGATCCATATCTCATTCAGAAAGTAAAATTATTGCCAATACAGTTTTAGCATTTCTCTCATTCATGGCACGTTTCAAATAAATAATTTGGAGAAAGTGAAAAATCTCCTCCATTGTTGCTATGGATTGTAGTTAAATTGAAATATTTGGCAGCAATGATTAACAATTTATAAAGCCCATCACTTTTGTTGTTGAGGAAACACTGTACTTATCCTTTATCTTACATATTGATGAGCTTTATAGTATCTTGAAAGAAGGCAAAAACATGATCACGAGGATGCTGTAATAAAGTAACATTGACTAAGCAATTAAATAAAAGCCTAAATAGTGCTCATAGCTTTGTAGACTGGGCAGTTGAAGCACACAGACTCAGATGACCCTTAAGCTTCTGAAGTCTGTATGCCTGCTTCAGTGATGGTACTTATGTCTGTGTCCTTCCTACGAAATTGAGGAAGCAGGGCAGTGGTGGTGCACGCCTTTAATCTCAGATTCAGGAGGGAGAGGCAGATGGGTTTCTGTGAGTTCAAGAACAGCTTGGTCCACAACATAAGTCTAGGACAAGCAGGGCTGTTATAAAGAGAAACCCTGCATTGAAAAAACCCCCAAAAATGCCCTCTTGAAAGAAAGAAAGAACTGAAGGAATAATACAGGCAACAATTCTGTTAATGCCTGGCTGGTACACTGGAGAGAGTCCAGGGTAGTTTCTCTGGTGTTGGATGTGGATGCCATTCTAGTTCACTTTATCTCTTGGGTGGCCAGAGCTGATCGCTCTGGCAACTGATCAGGATTGAAAGCAGAAAAAGGAAGGAAAGGAAAAAAGAGCCCAAGGTTTCTTCTCTAGGGACTGGCTGTACTGAGGCTGAGGAGAACTTAAACTGACCACAGCTTTCTTATGGCTGAGGGTGTAAAAGCAGCTTCTGGCTAGAAACTACATGGGGGTCATAAAGGGAGGCTCTTTGATCTGTAGATAGGCCTCTTTGCGGAGATCTCCAATAAGTTGGTGTAAAGTTAGGCTTATTAGCCAGAGAAGGCTGATGGTACTGAGTCTGGTAACCTATTTGCAAATCTACAGAGAAATAAGAAGTAAGAGAGAGATAGAAAATAAACCACTCACATACATACATTCATGAGAAGAGGATCAGGAGAAAAGGTGGATGAAGTCAGGCATCTTAACTTCAACTGAAGTTAAGCTGCTCAATTTTCCCCTCAATTTTCTCCTCCCCATGTTTATTGTAGACTGTACTTATACTTCTGAGAAAAGGGAATTATCTCATAGTCAGAAGAGTACAATTAATCACAAAAACAGATGAATTCTAAAACATAACAGGTTACATGTTTTAAAGCTAAACATTTCTTATCTATGTATCCATTACATAAGTTCATGGTGAGTTCAGAATGATGAAGGTTGGCAGGGTCTAAGGTTAACAGGGTCTGAAACTTACAAGAGTATACAACTTACCAGTTAGGACGGACCTGACTATACATTATCCAGCTATCTCTTAGTGTGTTATGAGCTCAGGACAATAATTCTGTCTGTCTTTCATTCTAAGAAACAGAGTAAATTCAGACATCTCTAGGTAACTTCATTCCACATAGGTTCACATGGAGTTTAAACAAATTTGGCTGTATTTATGGTGAAATACCAGGATTCGTGGTGCCATCTGTGGTGGAGGCTTATCGGAAGCCACAAATCTGCTGGTAGACTATCCTAGTAAGGCATCTGGAGGTCCACAAAGGTATTTATTGCAGCCATAAACTAATTTTAACTTTTAAAACTATTTGAGTCAAATCAGGAATTCCATAATCAGGGATTAATTCATCTGAATAACAAAAAGTACATCTTCAATAAGATCCTCTAGGAAGTTTGCTCAATCAGAGCTGGTCAGTACCCAGAAAATAACAATTCACACCAATGCCAGATGTATTTATTTTTGGTTTTTCTAGACAGGGTTTCCCTGTGTAATCTTGGCTATCCTGGACTCACTTTGTAGACCAAGCTGGCCTTAGACTCACAGTGATTCACCTGCCTCTGACTCCCTGGTTGTTGGGATTAAAGGCATGAGCCACCATGCCCGGCTCTAATGCCAGATTTTGGAGAGATGCAGCAAAGCACAATTGACAGGGTAGTCAGAGGTTGGAAGCAATTCTGGGGCACATCACAATACAGACCTTGCAAATATGGATCACCTCCAGAGACCTCTCATGCCTCCTGGACTTTCCCAAATCAATGGCTCCTGACAGCATGTCAGAGGCTGGAAGCAGTTTCAGACCTTGCAAACACCAGATCACCTCCTAGATAGCCCACATGCCTAGCGAGCTCCCTTAACAGGGTGGCTCTTGACACAATTCCATTATTGAATTTGAAGAGATAATCACCTTAAGTACTAAAAAGCCCCATGTCTTAATATGGGGCTTTATGTTTTCATATGTTAATTTAGATAGAGCACAGCATTTTTCAATTTCATTAAATTGTACACATGAATACCATGGTTTAGGTTAATGAGATCAGTGGCAAATAATTTCTTGAGAAACAGCATAATCAAGATACATTGCCATTTTATCAGGGTAAAGACCTAACCTACAATGGGTAGAATGGATTGCGTGAGTTTGGCTTCCATGTATTTGAGTGCTCGGTTACCACTTGGTGGAACTGTTTGAGAAGGATGAGGAGGTGTGGCCTGATTAGATCGGGTAGTATGTCACTAGGAGGGGGTCTTCGAGGTTTAAAAAACTCACACCACTCCCAGTTAGCCTTCTCTGTCATGGGTTGTGGTTCGAGATGTAAACTCTCAGCTGTTCTGCTCCAGTGCAGTGTCTGCCTGTCTACTGCTGTGCTCCTTACCCTGATAACCACAGCGCTAATTCTTTGGAACCACGAGCCCCAAATCAAACGCTTTATTCATAAGTTGTCTTCATCATGTTGTCTTAAGAGAGCCATAGAAAAGTAACTAAGGCAGTAGCTATGCGTAAAATTCCATGACATAATTACTGATCATATGATTATGGCAAAAAGAGGCCTCATTGCTCTGGTTCTGCATTAGGACTCTTGAGGTCCTTCTGTGGGCAGGAGTGGAGAATCGATGTGAGGAATTCACCCTCAAGGTGGAAATATCACTCTCTGGGCATAGGATGCAATCAGAAAGGGAGACACCTTTCCCTCCTGAGAAGATTTCCTGAAACCAGGATTGCAAGAAACACTGCACACAGAATGGGGAAACTGAGGGGAAAAAGTACAATTCATAAGAGGAATTTTAACTACTATCTTCAATCTTCAATTCTATACTGGTTTAGCATTAATCATTTAGCTAATCATTTAGCATTTATCATTTAATAAATAAAATGTATCTTTCACACTTAGAATTCTGTTAGATGGCTATACTTTATTTAGTGTGTTATAGAGTATATTATTATTTTAGTATATTATATTATATTATAATATATTATATTATTATATATTATATTATTATATATTATATTATTTATTAGATATGACTATTAGGAAATTACAAGTCAGTTGCTTTACCAATAAAAGGTGACTAAAGGCTTTATAGAGCTGGAGAGTGTTTCCTTGAAAGACAATATGTTGTACATCACCAAGTTCCAGAAGGCAAAAGAGTTTAAGTATGGACGTATAATGGAGAGTGTTTCCATTATGTCCAGCGCACCTGTTGGACTACTTCCTGTTGTCCATGCTCTCATGTTTTCAGATAAATACAGTTGCAGATCATGTATAAAATGTGGGGAAAGTGCCATTTTCATGTTTATCCCAAGACCCTGAGGAAACTTCTAAATACTGAAAATATCATACAGTATACCTAATGTTTGATTCTTATTCAAATTCACTGGGTCTCTGCGATGGCTTTTTTTGGTTGTCAACCTTGACTATATCTGGAATGAACTATAGTCCAGAAATGGAGGGCATGCCTGTGATCCAGATATGGAGGCATGAAAACAACATGCCTTTGAACAATATCTTGAGGGTGGAAGATACAGGTTTTTGATCTATATCTTGAGGAATACCACTTGATTTTAACCCAGATCAACACATGCTTTTAATCCAGATCTTGGAAGAAGGAGGGGGTTGTTTGTTCTTTGCCTGCTTGTACCCACTTTGCCAGAACATCCATTGGAGCCTACTTCTTTGGGATTCCAGCTTATATAGAAGACCAGCTGAGACATTGGCCCTGTGGGACTGAGCAACTACTAGATTCTTGGACTTTCCATTTACAGCTGCCCATTGCTGGGTTAGCTGAACTGCAGCCTTAAAGTCATTCCAATAAATTCCATATATATTTCACATTTTACGAATTCTATGACTCTAGAGAACCCTGTCTAATACAGTCTCCAGCAGGATTAGTAAACTGAATGTTCTTCACAATGGGTTGTAGGCGGAAAGAGATGTAACATTTGTTTACTGAGTGTGCTCACACGCTAACCCTGTTCTTAGGGCATTGACTAAGAAAGTGACGTGTCTGACCTACATTGTTTACAGGATTTTTTTGATCCACCATGTACATTAGGTCATTATTGGAACGTAAATATCATGGTCTCTTGTAATCATGTTTTAGCAGTCCTTGAGAAAATACTGAGTTTATGTTTCAAATATTGAGAGCAGATGGAATGGTGTTGAGGTGCAGTCAGAAAAATAATTGGGATTATTAAAAATTGCTTTCTCCCTTTTTTAATCTCACCAAATTGAGAGTAAAGACTATTATGCAAGTTCTTGTATTCAAATTAAGCAGGATTTATTTTCTGTCGGACAGAGCTATCTCCCTACATTGGGGGTTAAAGGAACAACATTGAACACAGGAGACAGAAGCATTTATACAGTTTAGAAAACCTACAAGACTAGGGGATTTCTAAGGGTTGTATTTTTTTCCCTATTTGGCAGAACATCTTCTCAAGGTGGAGGTCAGGATATGGTCAGAGTATAGAGTGCAGAACATGTTATATTTCAGAAAATGAGTTAAGACACAGTCAAACCCAAGCATTACAGTAAACAGAAATGAACTTATTTTGACCTTGTGTGGTGGTTTGTATAAGTTTGGTCCCCATAGGTTTATATATTTGAATGCTTAGTGAGCGACATTAGGAGGTGTTGCTTTGTTGGAATAGGTGTGGCCTTTTCGGAGGAAGTGTTTCATTGGGGGTAGACTAAACCTCTGAACTGTAAACAGTCCCAAGTAAATGTTTTTCTTCCTTAGGAGGCAGAGGCAGATGGATCACTGTGAGTTCAAGTCCAGCCTGTTCTACAAAGCGAGTCCAGCACAGCCAGGGCTACACAGAGAAACCCTGTCTTGAAAAACCCCCCAAAAATGTTTTTCTTCATAAGAGTTGCCTTGGTCATGATGTCTCTTCACAGCAATAGAAACCCCAAGTAAGACACAATGTAACAAGATGGCTTCTAATCTTAAGATAAAGTTAGGCTGGTCCATTACGTTACCTAAGTTAGCCAAAAGACACAGAGGAAAAATTCAAATTAATAAACTAAAGATGAACAGGGAATCATCACAGCACACAACAGTGGGAGAATCTGAGAGTCACAAGGATAGTCTTAGAAATTCTGTATTCCATACAGCTGGAAAGCCTGGAAAGTATGAATTTCTTGATGTATATGACTTATCTATGTTAAATTAAGACAAGATGAACAATTTAGAATGCCCCCAGCCCCTAGTGAAATAGAAGCAGTAATTAAAAATCCTAAGGCTAGATGGATTTAGTCCAGAGTTATACCAATTATAAAATTATAATTATTTAGAATTATAAAAGGACACTAATAATCTTCAACTTACTTCACAAAATAGAAACATAGCAACATTTAAAAAACTTTTTATGAGGCCAATATTACCCAGATACCAAATACACACAACACCCAACAAAAAGAAAAGGATAGGCCATTATCTCTTATGAACATAGATACAAAAATTCTCAATAGAATATTTGCAAGCACATGAAAAATATTATCTATCACAATCAAGGTGGTGTCACCCTAGAGATGCAGGGATGGCTCAGAAAATTTAATCTACCACATAAACAGACTGAAAGACAAAAACCACAGAATAATTTCATTAGATGCAGAAAATGCCTCTGACAAAATCTACCTCTCATGATTAAAGTCCTTGAGAGACTAGAGATACAAGGGGTGTAGCTCAACATAATAAAGGTGATTTACCAGAATCGCACAGCTGACTTCATCCTAATATCATCCTAACTGAAAAAAAAAAAACTCAAAACATTTTCACTAAAATTATGAACAAGGTTGTCCACTCTCTCCATATCTATTCAACATAGCACTTAAAGTCTTAGATCGAGCAATAAGACAACTGAAGGGGATCAAGACGGTACAAATAAGAAAAGAAAAAGTCAAAGTATTGGTATTTTAAGATGATACTATTTTATACATAAAAGACCCTAAAGGTTCAACAGGAAACTTCTACATCTGACAAACACTTTCAAAAAAGTAGCAGCATGCAAAATTACAGAAAAATTAATAGTCTTCCTATATGCAAATTAAAGACTGAGAAAGAAATCAGGGGAAACAATGTCTTTCACAAAAGTGTCAAAAGGTATCTTGGGATAGCTTTAACCAAGCAAGTGCAAGACTTGTGAAATAAAAACTTCAAGGCACTGAAAACACCAGAAAAATGAAATGATCTCACATGCTCATAGGTAAGATTAGTATTGTGAAAATGGCCATCCTACCAAAAACCATCTATAATTAAATTCTTATCAAAACTGTAACACAATTCTTCACAGAAAAAAAAACCAACCAAATTTCTACTCTATATGGAAACAAAAATCCCAGGATAGCCAATAGCATTTTGAGACAATAAAATACTGCTGGAGTTATCAACCCAGGTTTCAATTATATTACAGGGTTATATCGACGAAAGCAGCGTGGTGGTGGAATAAGAGCATATATGTTACTCAGTGGAAACAAGCTGAAGACCAGACATAAACTCACACGTATGTGGACCCCTGATTTTTTTTGAGACAGCATTTCTCTGTGTAGCCTTGGCTGCCCTGGACTTGCTTTTTTGTAGACCAGGCTGGCCCCGAACTCATAGTGATCCACCTGCCTATGCCTCCCAAGTGCTGGGTGCCCGGTGGACACCTGATTTTTTTTTTTTTTTATAAAGAAGCCAGAAATATACTCAGGGGAAAAAAACCCAGAAAGCATTCTCAACAAATGGCGATGGTTAAATTGGATGCTGCATGTAGAAAAATGCAAATAGATCTATACTTATCATCATGAACAATACCCAGTTCCAGATGGATCCTGGGCTTCAGCATAAGAAACCCTGAATCTAATAGAAGAGAAAGTCGTGAAGAGGCTTGAAGTCATTGGAACAGGAAAGGACTTTCTGAACAGAACACCAGTAGTACAGAGGTTAAGACCAAGAAGGAACAAATGGCTTTATGAAGCTAAAAAGCTTCTGCACAGCAAAGGACACCATCAATTTGAACAAAGCAACAGCCTTCTGAATGGGAAAATATCTTTACTAACTTTACATCTGATAGAGGGTTAGTATCTAGAATGTATAAATAACTAAAAGACCCCTCAATATCAAGAAAACACACTGGATGGTGGTGGTACACACCTTACCCTAACACCTACCCTATCCCCAACCCTAACCCTAAACATAACTCTAACCCTAACCTTAACCTCTACCCCAACCCCTACCCTAACCCCAACATTAACCCTAAACCTAACCCCAACCCCAACCACAAACCAAACCTAACCCCTAACCTAACCACTACCCTAATCCCAACCCTAACCCCAACCTTACCCTAACCACAACCCTAACCCTAACCCTAACCTAACACTAACCCCTACCCTAACC
>OU015752.1:26329-36493 GCA_907169655.1 Acomys percivali | reverse complement strand
CAACCCTAACCCTAACACTAACCCTAACCCTAACTCTATTCCTAACGTTATTCCTAACCCTAACCCTAACCCTGACCCTTACCATACTCCTAATCCTAATCCTAACTTTACCCTAACCCCTACCCTAACTCCTACCCTAACCCCAACCCTAACCCTAAAAATAACCTCAACTACAACCCCAACCCTAACCCTAACGCCTACCCTAAACCCTACCCTAAACCCAACCCTAACCCCAACCCTAACCATACCCCAACCACTACCCTAACCCCAACCCTAACCCTAACCCCAACGCTAACCCTAACCCTAACCCCAACCCCAACCCCAACCCTAACCCTAACCCTCACCCTAACCCCTACCCTAACCCCAACCCTCCCCTGACCCTAACCCCAACCCTAACACTAACCCTAAACCTAATCCTAACCCTAACACTAACCATAACCCTAACCCTAAACCTAACCCTAACCACTACCCTAACCCTTACCCTAACTCCAACCCTAACCATAGCACTAACCCCAACCCTAAGCCCAACTCTAACCCTAACCCTAACCCCTACCCTAACACCAACCCCAACCCCAACCCTAACTCCAAACCTAACCCTAACCTTAATCCTAACCCCTACCCTAATTCCTACCCTAACCCCAAACCTAACCTGAACCCTAACCCCAACCTATAACCCCAACCCTAAACCTAACCCTAACCCTGACCCTGACCCTCACCCTGACCCAGATCCTGACCCTGAACCTGACCCTAATCCTAACCCTAACCCTAACCCTAATCCCTACCCTAACCCCTACACTAACTGCTAAACTTAACCCCAAGCCCAACCTAAACCCTAACCCTAACCCCTACCGCTAACCCTAACCCCTACCCTAACCCATACCATAACCCCAACCCTAATGCCAACCCTAACCCCAACCCTAACCCCAACACTAACCCTAACCTTAACCCTCACCCTAACCCTACCCTAACTCTAACCCTAACCCTAACTCTAATGTCTACTCTAACCCCTACCCTAACCCTAAACCTAACCCCAACCCTAACAACATCCCTAACCCTAAACCTAACACTAACCCTAACCCTAACCCCTACCCTAACCGCTACACTAACCGAAACCCTAAACCCAACCCTAACCTTAACCCCAACCCTAACCCTAACCCTAACCCTAAACCCCACCCTAACGCCAACCCTAACCCCAACCCTAACCCCAACCCTAACCCTAACCATAATTCTAATGCTATTCCTATCCCTAACCCTAAACCTGACCTTGACCATAAACCTAACCCTAATCCTAACTTTACCCTAACCCCTACACTAACCCCTACCCTAACTCCAACCCTAACACTAACACCTAACCCTAACCCCTACCCTAACCCCAACCCCAGCCCTAACACTAACACTAAACCTAATCCTAACCCTAACACTAACCATAACCCTAACCCTAAACCTAACTCTAAACCCTGCCCTAACCCCTACCCTAACTCCAACCATAACCACAGCACTAACCCAAACCCTATCTGAACCCTAACCCTAACTCTAACCCCTACGCTAAACCCTACCCTAGCCCTAAACATAACCGTAACCCTAACCCTAATCCCAAACCTATCATTAACCCTAACCCTAACCCTTAACCGTACCCTAACCCCAACCCTAACTCCAACCCTAAACCCAATCCTAACCCCAACCCTAAACTTAACCCCAAGCCCAACCCCAACCCCAACACTAACCCTAACCCCTACCAGTGACCCTACCCTAACTAGTTACGTACTCAGATTCTGTACTACTGCGCAGATAGGAAAAACTGGTGCATTCTAACTTAGTCTCTTTAGGCAAAAACCCGTTTCAGATGAATTGACAAAATGCCTCTCAGAAGTATGCTGCTTGTTCTCTTAGCAACAAAAAGGTCGAGAAACTGTCATTTCGGCTAGCACTGTACTTCTACACATGTGTTTGCGGAAGGGTGAAACGGCACAGTAACGCATGTTTTTGGAAGCAAATACACTGTTCTAGACAAATGTAAACACACTGAGGAAACACTTGTGGGAGCTACTGTGACTAAACCTGAGCTTCCCTACTCACAGGGAAGCAAGAGAAATGCTGATTTTATCACATTTACGTACTCAGAATCTGTGCTACTGCGCAGATAGGCCAATCTAGTTAGTCCCAATGCAAGTCTCTTTAGGCAAAAAAACGTTTCAGACGAAGTTGCGAAAATGCATCTCAGAAGTGTGCAGCTTGTTCTCTGAGTAAGAAAATGCCGAGAAACTGTCATTTCTGCTAGCACTGTCTTTCTACACATGTGTTTGCTGAGGGGTGAAACGGCAGAGTAACGCATGTTTCTGCCAACAAATACACTGTTTTTAAGCAAATGTGAACACACTGAGGAAACATTTGTGGGAGCTACTGTGACTGAACCTGAGCTTCCCTACTCACAGGGAAGCAAGAGAAATGCTGATTTCATCAAACACAGTTACGTACTTAGAATCTGTACTACTGCGCAGATACGCAAAACTAGTGCGTCCCAATGCAAGTCTCTTTAGGCAAAAAACCCGTTTCAGACAAAGTTCCCAAAATGCATCTCAGAAGTGTGCAGCTTGTTCCCTGAGTTAGAAAGTATAAAGAAACTGTCGTTTCTGCTAGCACTGTCCTTCTACACATGTGTTTGATGAAGGGTTAAACGACACAGTAACCCATGTTTCTGTCAGCAAATACACTGTTTCTAAGCAAATGTGAACAGACTGAGGAAACACTTGTGGGAGCTACTGTGACTAAGCCTGAGCTTTCCTACTCACAGGGAAGCATGAGAAATGCTGATTTGATCAAACACAATTACGTACGCAGAATCTGTAGTACTGCACAGATACGCAAAAACAATTGCGTTCTAATGCAAGTCTCTTTAGGCAAAAAACCTGTTTCAGATGAAGTTGCCAAAATGCATCTCAGAAGTGTGCAGCTTGTTCCCTGAATTAGAAAATGTCGAGAAATTGTCTTTTTGACTAGCACTGTCCTTCTGCTCATGTGTTTGTTGAAGGTGCTATGGCACAGTAATGCATATTTCTGCAAGCAAATACACTGTTTCTAAGGAAATGTGAACACACTGAGGAAACACTTGTGGGAGCTACTGTGACTAAACCTGAGCTTCCCTACTCACAGGGAAGCAAGAGAAATGCTTATTTCATAAAACACAGTTACTTACTCAGATGTCTACTACCGTGCAGATAGGCAAAACTAGTGCGTTGCAAAGCAAGTCTCTTTAGGCAAAAAACCCATTTCAGACGAATTTGTCAAAATGCATCTCAGAAAGGTGCAGCTGGTTCCCTGAGTAAGAAAACGTTGAGAAACTGTAGTTTCTGCTGGCACTGTCATTCAACACATGTGTGTTCTGAAGATGAAATGGCACAGTAACACCTGTTCTGCCAGCAAATACACTGTCTCTAAGGAAATGTAAACACACTGAGGAAACACTTGTGGGAGCTACTGTGACTAAAACTGAGCTTCCCGAGGCAATGGGAAGCAGGAGAAATGCTGATTTCATCAAACACAGTTACATAATCAGAATCTGTACTACTGCGCAGATAGGCAAAAAGTAGTGTGTCCCAATGCAGGTCTCCTTAGGCAAAAAACCCATTTCAGACGAAGTTGCAAAAATGCTTCTCAGAGGTGTGCAGTTTTTTCCCTAAATAAGAAAACATCGAGGGGGAAAAGCTGAATCCATCAGCTCTAGGAGAGCGGTTCTCCAATTCTCAGCCTTTAGGCTCTGGCTCGGGAGACAGCCCGTCCTCCCAGCAGCAGAGGGCGGGCGCAGCGGAACCCCGTGCTGTAGCAAGGCGGAGGCAGGGTGAAGGCAGCATAAACGGTGCCTGTGGGCAGACTTAGCCATTTGATTTTATTTAGAAGATAGCCACCCACTTGGAAGGCAAAGCTTCTGTGGCTGAAGGGGCTGTGATCTTTCAAGCAGGGTGCAGTTGGAGCGTAGCAGGGGCCTTATAAGAGTCAGCGCAGATGCGGAGAGTAAACATTGTATAGGAGAGGAAGATCCAAGATGGCGGCGAGCAGTGTGGACCGTGTTTGGAAGCTCCAGTGAACAGTTCGGGGAATTGCACAGATTTCTGAGCCAGGAACACCAGGATCCCGACACCACGGCAGCAGGAGTGCTCCACGGTTCAGAAGGACCAGGGTGCGGAGGACCTGCATGCCCCTACACACGGGAGGAGTGCGGATTTTCTTGGATCAGAGCAACAGCGGCACGGGCGGCGTCAGCAACACCAACAGCAGCGACTGAGGTTTGCAGCTCAGAGCCATCCAGTGGAGGCGGTTAGTGTGGTGGCTGGTGGGAGTTGCTGCGGGAGAGGGGACACTGGACAGGATTTGGGTCGCGTGGTGCTTTGTGACCCAAGCTGGACACGGCGGACATTTCAGCCCCAGAGTCCCGGGTACAGCTCAGGGCTCAGTGCTGTGGAGACACTGACTCAGCACAGCGGGCAATTCTGCCCAAGACAACAGCTTAGCGGAGCCATGGCTCCCCTGCTGTGACGCAGGCTGGGCGGAGTGCTCAGGTCCACCCTAGGCCCGTCTCTGCGCAGCCGCAGTTCACCTGCTGTGACGCAGGCTGGGCGGAGCGCTCAGTTCCACCGAAGGCACCACCGCAGCGCAGCCAGTTCACCTGCTGTGACGCAGGCTGGGCGGAGCGCTCAGTCCCACCGGAGGTGCTAGCGCTCATCAACGAGCAGTTCTGCTCAAGACATTAGCTCTCCTCAGAGGGCAGTTTTAGGGCGCTGACGCAGGCTGAGGTCAGCACGCAGATTCAGCCCAGAGGCCCTAGCTGGACTTGCCGGGTGGATTAGGCCCAGAGATTCTTCCTGAGCTGTGCACACAGGCTCGGCGGTCCCAAGACTCTGGCTGGACTATGCACACAGTATAGGCCTGGAGGCCCGGGCTGAATTCAGCATGCAGTGTGGGTCCATAGTCCCTGGCTGAGCTCGGTGCACAATTCTGCCCCAGAGACTCGGGTGGAGCTCGGTGTGCAGCTTAGGGCCACAGTCCCTAACTGTGCTTGGCAGACAGATTGGGCCCAGAGTCTCTAGTAGAGCCTTTGGCACAATCCTGGCTCTAAGACTCTGGTTGGACACAGTGTGCAGTTTGAATCCAGAATTCCTGGCTGAGCTGCGTGGATGTTTCGGGCATGAGTCAATAACTGACCACAGCAAGCAGTTTGGCCAAACACCCCTAGCTGAGCTTGGTGCGCAGTCCTAGCCCGAAAATTCTGGCTGGACCCTGTGTGCATTTTGAGCCCAGAATTCCTAGCTAAGCTCGGCAGACGGTTCAGGCCCTGAGATACTAGCTGAGCTCAGACGGTGGTTTGGGACTAGTGTCCCAGCTGGACCTGGCAGGGAACCCAGAAGGCTGTGGATACCTTGGCCTGACCCAAAGCTCATCCAGAGACCCAGAACGATTGCAGGACCCACAGCACAGGAGAGCTGAAGATCACTGGCTGTGAGAGCCCAAAACGTCAGGGCTAACCTCCTGCCATCCACAACAGTGAAACATAAGAGCTTCCAACCTACGGAAACCATGAGAAAACAAGTGAATCTATCATCAGACTCCCTCCATCCAACTCGGGAATCTACCCAACGAAAACAAAGCCGGCAAGATGTCTAAAGGACAGCATAAAAGCATACGCAAAAAACCACAAAACAACATGGTGTCTCCAGTTTCCAGCTATCCCAAAGAAAACAACCCAGAGAGCTCAAATACAACGGAAATACAAGAAAATGACCTCAAATCCTTAATAAGGAGCATATTAATGGAGGAAACAAATAAAATTCGTAATCAAATACAGGAAGAGCAGCAAAACAGGTGAGAGACATAAAAGAAGCACATAGAGTGGAACTGGAAAAATTTAAAGAAAATGCAAATAACCAGATGGAAGAAATAATTAAAACGGTTCAAGCTCTGAAGACCTATAAAGAGGCAATGGAAGAAACTCAGGAATATACAAAAAATGAGGTGAAAGAAATAAAAAAATCAGTTCAAGATCTGAAGACGAAAATGGATTCAATGATAAACACACAGGCAGAAGAAAAACGAGAACGTGAGACCTCAGAGAAGAAGGCAAGTAACACAGAGGTGAGCCTTTCTAACAGAATCCAAGAGACGGAAGAACGAATCTCAGGTCTAGAAGATACAATCACAGATCTTGAAGCAACCATTAAAGATAATGCTAAATCTGGAAAACTCCTGACACAAAACATCCAAGAAATTCAGGACACCATGAAAAGAAGAAATCTGAGGATAATAGGCATTGAAGAAAGAGAAGATATCAGACTCCAAGGCCCAGAAACTATTCTCAACAAAATCATAGAAGAAAATTTCCCCAATCTAAAGAAAGAGATACCTATAAACATACAAGAGGCCTACAGAACACCAAATAGAATTGACCAGAAAAGGAAAACTGCCCGTCACATAATAATCAAAACACAAAACATACAGAACAAAGAAAAAATATTAAAAGCTGCAAGGGAAAAAGGGCCAAATAACATTCAATGGCAAACCTATCAGAATTACACCAGACTTCTCAGCAGAGACCATAAAAGCCAGAAGAGCCTGGACAGAGATCCTGCAAACCCTGAGAGACCACAGATGCCAGGCCAGACTACTTTACCCAGCAAAACTATCAATAACCATTGAGAAAACAAAATATTCCATGACAGAAACAAATTCAAACAGTACCTATCCACAAATCCAGCTTTACAGAAGGTACTAGAAGGAAAACTCCATCCCAAAGGGTCAAGCTACAACCAAAACTACTCAGGAAATAGGTAACTATACCATGGCAAAAACACAGATACGCAAACACTCAATTGGAAACAACATCAAAATTAAGACTCTTAACAGTCACTGGTCGTTAATATCTCTCAACATCAATGGCTCAATTCTCCAAGAAAAAGACATAGACTAACTGAATGGGTGCATAAACAAGATCCAACATTCTTCTGCATTCAAGAAACACATCTCACCTATAACGATAGGCATTACCTCAGGGTAAAAGGTTGGAAAAAAATATTCCAAGCAAATGGTCACAAGAAGCAAGCAGGCATAGCCATTTTAATATCAAAAAAGATAGACTTTCAACCAAAATTAATCAAAAGGGATGCAGAAGGACACTTTATACTCATCAAAGGTAAAGTCAACCAAGATGACATCACAATTCTGAACATCTATGCTCCCAATACAAGGGCACCCACATTTGTAAAAGATCTGCTAAAAAAACTTAAACCACACATCGATCACCACACAATAATAGTGGGAGACTTCAACACCCCACTCTCACTGAAGGATAAGTCATTGAAACAGAAACTAAGCCGAGAAATAACATCATTAAACAATGCCGTGGGTCAAATGGATCTAACATATATCTATAGAACCCTTCACCCAAACAAGAAAGAATATACCTTCTTCTCTTCACCCCATGGAACCTTCTCCAAAATTAATCACATCGTAGGTCACAAAGCAGGCCTCAACAGATACAAGAGGATTGAAATAATACCTTGTATCCTATCAGATCACCATGCTCTTAGGCTGCGATTCAACAACAACAGAAACAACAAAAAGCCTACACATACTTGGAAACTAAACAACTCTCTGCTAAATGACACATGGGTCAGGGAAGAAATAAAGAAAGAAATCAAGGAGTTCTGAAATTCAATGAAAATGAGGGAACAACATACCCAAATTTGTGGGATACATTGAAAGCAGTGTTAAGAGGAAAATTCATAGCACTAAGTGCCTTTAAAAAGAAATTGGAAACATCGCACATAAGCAACTTAACAAAACAGCTGTAAGCCCTAGATAAAAAAGAAGCAGAAACACCCAAAAGGAGTAGACGTCTGGAAATAATCAAACTCAGGGCTGAAATTAACAAATTAGAAACTAAGAAAACAGTCCAAAGAATCAACAAAACCAAGAGCTGGTTCTTTGAGAAAATCAACAAGATAGACAGACCGTTGGCCAAACTAACTAAAAGGCAGAGAGACAGTATGGAAATCAACAAAATCAGAAATGAAAAGGGAGACATAACAACAGACACTGAAGAAATACAAAGAATCATAAGATCCTACTTTGAAGGCATATATGCCACAAATTTTGAAAATCTAAGGGAAATGGACGATTTTCTTGATCAATTTCAATTGCCAAAGTTGAGTGAAGAACAGATAAACAAGCTAAATAGTCCCATTTCCCCTACAGAAATAGAAGCAATCATTGATATTCTCCCAACCAAAAAAAGCCCAGGGACAGATGGTTTCAGTGCAGAATTCTACCAGACCTTCAAAGGCGAGCTAATACCGATACTCTTCAAGCTACTCCAAAACATAGAATTGGATGGAACATTACCAAATTCATTCAATGAGGCCATAGTCACGTTGATACCTAAGCCTCACAAAGACTCAACAAAGAAAGAGAATTTCAGACCAATTTCTCTTATGAACATCGATGCAAAAATACTAAATAAAATTCTTGCAAAACGAATACAAGAACACATAAAGGATATCATTCATCATGACCAAGCAGGCTTCATTCCAGGCATGCAGGGATGGTTTAATATATGGAAATCCATCAATGTAATCCACCATATAAACAAACTGAAAATAAAAAACCACATGATCATCTCTTTAGATGCAGAGAAAGCATTTGATAAAATCCAACACCCATTCATGTTTAAAGTTTTAGAGAGATCGGGGATACAAGGCACTCTCCTCAACATAATAAAGGCTATCTACAGCAAGCCAATAGCCAAAATCAAAGTAAATGGGGAGATACTCAAGGAAATTCCTCTAAAATCGGGACCAAGACAAGGCTGCCCACTCTCTCCATATCTCTTCAATATAGTACTCGAAGTTCTAGCCAGAGCAATAAGACAACAAAAGGAGATCAAGGGTATCCAAATGGGAAAGGAGGAAGTCAAACTATCCCTATTTGCAGATGATATGATAGTGTACATAAGTGACCCTCAAAATTCCACCAGAGAACTCCTACAGCTGATAAATACTTTCAGCAATTTGGCTGGATACAAAATTAACTCAAAAAAGTCTGTAGCCTTCCTATACACAAATGACAAGCTTGCAGAGGAAGAAATTAGGAAAGCCACACCCTTCACATTAGCCACAAGCAATATAAAATATCTAGGAGTTACTTTAACTAAGCAAGTGAAGGACTTGTTTGAAAAAAAATTCAAAACTCTGAAGAAGGAGATTGAAGATGACATGAGAAGATGGAAGGATCTTCCTTGCTCATGGATAGGGAGAATTAACATAGTAAAAATGGCCATCCTTCCAAAAGCAATCTACAGATTCAATGCAATCCCTATCAAAATACCTACACAATTTTTTTAAAGACATTGAAAGTTCAATTCTGAACTTCATATGGAAAAACAAAAAACCCAGAATAGCAAAAACGATCTTGTACAATAAAAGGTGCTGTGGAGGAATCTCCATACCTGATTTCAAATTGTACTATAAAGCAATTGTAATTAAAACAGCATGGTACTGGCACAGCAACAGGCTGGTTGATCAGTGGAATCGAATTGAAGACCCAGATATGAATCCACACATATATGGTCACTTGATTTTTGACAAAGAAGCCAAATCCATTCAATGGAAAAAGGATAGCATCTTCAACAAATGGTGCTGGTCTAACTGGAGGTCTATATGTAAAGAATGCAACTGGACCCATATTTGTCACCTTGCACAAAACTCAAATCCAAGTGGATTAAAGACCTCAACATAAAACCAGAGACACTAAGTCACTTAGAAGAAAAAGTGGGGAAGAGCCTGGAACATATTGGCACAGGAGACAACTTCCTGAACAGAACACCAACAGCCCAGGCCTTAATGTCAACAATTAATAAATGGGACCTCATGAGGCTGAGAAGCTTCTGTAAGGCTAGAGACACGGTCAAGAGAACAAAGCGACAGCCTACAGACTGGGAAAAGATCTTCACCAACCCTACATCTGACAAAGGTCTAATATCCAAAATATATAAAGAACTCAAGAAATTAAACACCACCAAACCAAATAACCCAAGTGAGAAATGGGGCTTGGAACTAAAGAGAGAATTCTCAACAGAAGAATATCAAATGGCTGAGAAACACTTAAAGAAATGCTCAACCT
>OU015752.1:2359-26319 GCA_907169655.1 Acomys percivali | reverse complement strand
CACCACATGCTGGAGAGGATGTGGGGAGAGAGGAACACTCCTTCATTGCTGGTGGGAATGCAAACTAGTACAACCACTTTGGAAATCTATCTGGTGCTATCTCAGAAAACTGGGAATAGGGCTTCCTCTAGACCCAGCTATTCCACTCCTTGGAATTTACCCAGAAGATGCACCAGCACACAGCAAGAAAATTTGCTCAACCATGTTCATAGCAGCCTTATTCATAATAGCCAGATCATGGAAACAGCCTAAATGTCCCTCAGTAGAAGAATGGATAAAGAAACTGTGGTACATATACACTATGGAATACTACTCAGCTATTAAAAACAAGGAATTCCCGAAATTTGTGGACAAATGGATTGAGCTAGACATGATCATAATGAGTGAGTTAACCCAGAAGCAGAAAGACTCAAATGGTATATACTCACTTATATCTGCATACTAGCCCAATGGGCATGTCCCACGAAAGCCTTCCCTTACCAGGAAACTGGGACCGAGGGGAGGACATCCTATTGGGACTCTAGATGAGAGAACAATGGGTGAATAGCAATGTAGAAGGATCCAGTGGGTCCTAGAAACCTACAAGTAGAACATTATGATAGGCAGATTTGGGTCATGGGGTCCCGCTCAAACTAAGGCCCTAGCCAAGGACAATACAGGCGGTAAACTTTAAACCCCTACCCTGATCTAGCCCATGGACAGGACAGTCTCCACACTTGAGTGGAGAGAGGGATTTGACTTTCTCAAGTACTCTGGTGCCTCACATTTGACTATGTCCCCTGGTGGGGGAGACCTAGTGGCACTCAGAGGAAGGACAGCAGGTCACTGAGAAGAGACTTGATACCCTATGAGCATATACAGGGGGAAGTAATCCCTCTGAGGAACAGTCATAGGAGAGGGGAATTAGGGGAAAATGGGAGGGAGGGGAGAATCGGAGGTTACAAGGGATGGGATAACCATAGAGATGTAACAAGAATAAATTAATTAAAAAAAAAGAAAACATTGAGAAACTCTCGTTTCAGCTGGCACTGTCCTTCAACACATGTGTTTACTGAAGGGTGAAACAGCACAGTAACAGATGTTTCTGCAAGCAAATACACAGTTTCTAAGCAAATGTGAACACACTGAGAAAACATTTATGGGAGCTGCTGTGACTAAACCTGAGCTTCCCTACTCACAGTAAGAGAAATGCTGATTTCATCAAACACAGTTACGTACTCAGATCAGTACTACTGCGCAGAAGGGCAAAACTAGTGTGTCCCAATACAAGTCTCTTTAGGCAAAAAACCCATTTCAGGCGGAGTTGACAAAATGCATCTCAGAAGTGTGCAGCTTGTTCCCTGAGTATGAAAACGTCGCGAAACTGTCGTTTCTGCTGGCACTGTCCTTCAACACATGTGTTTGCTGAAGGTGAAACGGCACAGTAACGCATGTTTCTGCCAGCAAATACACTGTTTCTAAGCAAATGTGAACACACTTAGGAAACAATTGTGGGAGCTACTGTGACTAAAACTGAGCTTCCCTAGGCACAGAGAAGCAGGAGAAATGCTGATTTTATCAAACACAGTTACATATTCAGAATCTGTACTACTGGGCAGACAGGCAAAACTAGTGTGTCCCAAACCAAATATAGAAGGCAAAAACCAGTTTCAGCAGAAGTTGTCAAAATGATGTCAGAAGTGTGCAGCTGGTTTCCTGAGTTAGAAAACGTCAAGAAACTGTCTTTTCAACTAGCACTGTCCTTCTACAAATGTGTTGCTGAAGGTGATATGGCAGGTTAAGCATATTTCTGCAAGCAAATAAACTGTACCTATGGAAATGTGAACATACTGAGGAAACACTTGTGGGAGCTACTGTGACTAAACCTGAGCTTTCCTACTTACAGGGAAGCAAGAGAAATGCTGATTTCATCAAACACAGTTATATACTCAGAATCTATACTACTGCGCAGATAGGCAAGAGTAGTGTGTCCCAATGCAAGTGTCTTTAGGCAAAAACCCGTTTCAGAGGAAGTTGTCAAAAGGATCTGAGAGTGTGCAGCTTGTTCCCTGAATTAGAAAACGTGGAGAAACTGTCGTTTCTGCTAGCACTGTTCTTCTACACATGTGTTTGCTGAAGGTGATATGCACAGTAATGCATATTTCTGCCAGCAAATACACTGTTTCTAAGCAAATGTGAACACACTGAGGAAACACTTGTGAGAGCTACTGTCACTAAACCTGAGCATCCCTAAGCACAGGGAAGCAAGAGAAATGCTGATTTCATCAAACACAATTACGGACTCAGAATCTGTACTACTGCGCAGATACGCAAAATTGTTGCGTTCTAATGCAAGTCTCTTAGGGAAAAAACCCGTTTCAAATGAAGTTGCCAAAATGCAACTCAGAAGTGTGCAGCTTGTCCCCTGAATTAGAAAATGTCAAGAAACTGTCTTTTCGACTAGCACTGTTCTTCTACACATGTGTTTGCTGAAGAGTGAAACGACACAGTAACCAATGTTTCTGCCAGCAAATACACTCTATCTAAGTAAATGTGAACACACTGAGGAAACAGTTGTGGGAGCTACTGTGACTAAACCTGAGCTTCCCTACTCACTAGGAAGCAATAGAAATGCTAGTTTCATCAAACACAGTTACATACTCAGAATCTGTACTACTGCGCAGATAGGCAAAACTAGTGCATTCTAACATAAGTCTTTTTAGGCAAAAAACCCGTTTCAGACGAAGTTGCCAAAATGAATCTCAAAAGTGTGCAGATTGTTCCCTGAGTTAAAAAACGTAAAGAAACTGTCATTTCTGCCTACGCTGTCCTACACATGTGTTTGCTGAATGGTGAAATGGTACAGTAATGCATGTTTCTGCCAGCAAATACCTTGTTTCTAAGCAAATTGAAGACACTGAGGAAACACTTGTCGGAGCTACTGTGACTAAAATTGAGCTTCCCTACTCACAGGGAAGCAGGAGAAATGCTGATTTCATCAAACACAGTTACATACTCAGAGTCTGTACTACTGCGCAGATAGGCAAAACTAGTGCATCCCAATGCAAGTCTCTTTAGGCAAAAAACCCGTTTCAGACGAAGTTTCCAAAATGCATCTCAGAAGTGTCCAGTTATTCCCTGAAAACGCTGAGAAACTGTCGTTTCTGCTTGCACTGTCCTTCTACACATGTGTTTGCTGAAGGGTGAAATGGTAAATTAACGCATGTTTCCGCCAGCACATACACTGTTTCTAAGCAAATGTGAAGACACTGAGGAAACACTTGTGGGAGCCACTGTGACTAAACATCAGCGTCCCTACTCACAGGGAAGCAGGAGAAATGCTGATTTCATCATACACAGTTACATCCTCAGAATCTGTACTACTCGCAGATAGGAAAAACTAGTGCATTCCAATGCAAGTCTTATTAGGCAAAATACCCGTTTCGGACGAAGTTGCCAAAATGCATCTCAGAAGTGTGCACTTCTTCCTTGAATAAGAAAATGTCGAGAAACTGTTGTTTCTGCTAGCACTGTCCTTCTACACATGTGTTTGTTGAAGGTTGAAACGGCACAGTAACACATGTATCTGCCAGCAAGTACACTGTTTCTAAGCAAATGTTAACATACTGAAGAAACGCTTGTGGGAGCTACTGTGTATAAACTTGAGCTTCCCTACTCACAGGGAAGCAAGAGAAGTTCTGATTTCATCAAACACAGTTACATACTCAGAATCTGTACTACTGCGCAGATAGGCAAAACTAGACATGCCAAAGCAAGTCTCTTTAGGCAAAAATCTCGTTTTAGATGAAGTTGCCAAAATGTATCTCAGAAGTGTGCAGCTTCTTCCCTGAGTTATAAAATGTCGATAAATTTTCGTTTCTGCTAGAACTGTTCTGCTACACATGTGTTTGTTGACAGTTGAAAAAGCACAGTAACACCTGTTTCTGCCAGCAAATACACTGTCTCAAAGCAAGTGTAAACACACTGAGGAAACACTTGTGGGAGCTACTGTGACTAAACCTGAGCTTCCCTAGGCACAGAAGAGCAGGAAAAATGCTGATTTCATCAAACGCAATTACATACTCAGAATCTGTACTACTGCGCAGATAGGAAAAACTGGTATATTCTAACTTAAGTCTCTTTAGGAATAACCTGTTTCAGACAAAGTTGCCAAAATGCATCTCAGAAGTGTGCAGCTTGTTTTCTGAGTTAGAAACTGTCGAGAAACTGTCGTTTCTGCTAGCACTATCCTTCAACACATGTGTTTGCTGAAGAGTGAAATGGCACAGTAACTCATGTTTCTGCCAGCAAATACATTGTTTCTAAGCAAATGTAAACACTTTGAGGAAACACTTTTGGGAGCTAATGTGACTAAACCTGAGCTTCGCTACTCACAGGGAAGCAAGAGAAATGCTGATTTCTTCAAACACAGTTACGTACTCAGAATCTGTACTACTGCGCAGATAGGAAAAACTAGTACATTCTAACTTAAGACTCTTTAGGAAAAACCCGTTTCAGACAAAGTTGCCAAAATGCATCTCAGAAGTGTGCAGCTTGTTCTCTGAGTTAGAAAATGTCGAGAAACTGTCGTTTCGGCTTGCACTGTCCTTCTACACATGTGTTTGCTGAAGGGTGAAATGGTAAAGTAACGCATGTTTCTGCCAGCACATACACTGTTTCTAAGTAAATGTGAACACACTGAGAAAACACTTGTGGGAGCTACTGTGACTAAACCTGAGCGTCCCTAGGCACAGGGAAGCAGGAGAAATGCTGATATCATCAAACACAGTTACATCCTCAGAATCTGTACTACTGCGCAGATAGGCAAAACTAGCGCGTAACAATGCAAGTCTCCTTAGGCAAAAAACCTGTTTCAGACAAAGTTGCCAAAATGCAGCTCAGAAGTGTGCAGCTTGTTCTCTGAGTTAGAAAATGTTGAGAAACTGTCATTTCTGCTAGTACTGTCCTTCTACACATGTGTTTGCTGAGGGGTGAAACGGCACAGTAACGCATGTTTCTGCCAGCAAATACACTGTTTCTAAGCAAATGTGAACACACTGAGGAAACACCAGTGGGAGCTATGGTGACTAAACCTGAGCGTCCCAACTCACAGGGAAGCAAGAGAAATGCTGATTTCATCAAACAGATATACGTACTCAGAATCTGTACTACTGCGCAGATAGGCAAAACTAGTGCATCCCAATGCAAGTCTCTTTAGGCAAAAAACCCGTTTCAAACGAAGTGGCCAAAAGGCATCTCAAAAGTGTGCAGCTTGTTCCCTGCATTAGAAAACGTCGAGAAACTGTGGTTTCTGCTAGCACTGTCCTCCTACACAGGTGTTTGCTGAAGGTGAAAAGGCATAGTAACCCATATTTCTGCAAGCAAATACATTGTTTCTATGGAAATTTGAACACACTGAGGAAACACTTGTGGGAGCTACTGTGACTAAACCTGAGCTTCCCTACTCACAGGGAAGCAAGTGAAATGCTGATTTCATCAAACACAGTTACGTACTCAGAATCTGTACCACTGTGCAAAAAGGGAAAACTAGTGCGTTCTAATGCAAGTCTCTTTAGACAAAAAACCCATTCCTGACGAAGTGGCCCAAATGCATCTTGGAAGTTTGCAGCTTGTTCCCTGAATAAGAAAACATTGAGAAACTATCGTTTCTGCTAGCACTGTCCTTCTACACATGTGTTTGCTGAAGAGTGAAATGGCACAGTAACTCATGTTTCTGCCCGCAAATACACTGTTTCTAAGCAAATGTGAACACACTGAGCAAAAACTTCTTGGAGCTACTGTGACTAAATCTGAGCTTCCCTACTCACAGGGAAGCAAGAGAAATGCTGATTTCATCAAACACAGGTACATACTCAGAATCTGTACTACTGCGCAGATAGGCAAAACTAATGCATTCTGACATAAGTCTTTTTAGGCAAAAAACCCGTTTCAAATGAAGTGGCCAAAATGCATCTCAGAAGTGTGCAGCTTGTTTTCTGTGTTAGAAAATGTCAAGAAACTGTCGTTTCTTCTAGCACTGTCCTTCACATGTGTTTGCTGAAGGGTGAAATGGCACAGTAAAGAATGTTTCTTCCAGGTAATACACTGTTTCTAAGCAAATGTTAACACACTGAGGAAACACTTGTGGGAGCTACTGTGACTAAACCTGAGCTTCCTTACTGACAGGGAAGCAAGGGAAATGCTGATTTCATCAAACACAGTTACGTACTCAGAATATGTACTACTGTGCAGATAGGCAAAACTAGTGCGTTCTAATGCAAGTCTCCTTAGACAAAAAAATCCGTTTCTGGCGAAGTGGCCCAAATGCATCTCAGAAGTGTGTAGCTTGTCCCGTAATCAGAAAATGTGAAGAAACTGTCTTTTCTGCCAGCACTGTCCTTTCACACATGTGTTTGCTGAAGAGTGAAAGGGCACAGTAACGCATGTTTCTGTCAGCAAATACTCTGTTTCTAAGCAAATGTGAACACACTGAGGAAACACTTGTGGGAGCTACTGTGACTAAACCTGAGCTTCCCTACTCACAGGGAAGCAAGAGAAATGCTGATTTCATCAAACACAGGTACGTACTCTGATTCTGTTCTACTGCGCAGATAGGCAAAAACTAGTGCGTTCTAATGCAAGTCTCTTTAGGCAAACAAAACAAAACAAAACAAAACAAAAAAAAAACGTTCCAGACGAAGTTGCCTAAAGGCATCTCAGAAGTGTTCAGCTTGTTTTCTGAGTTAGAAAATGTTAAGAAAGTGTCGTTTCTGCTAGCACTGTCCTTCTATACATGTGTTTGCTGAAGTGAAATGTCACAGTAACGCCTATTTCTGCAAGCAAATACACTGTATCTAAGGAAATGTGAACACATTGAGGAAACACTTGTGGGAGCTACTGTGACTAAACCTGAGTTTCGCTACTCCCAACCGAGCACGATAAATGTTGATTTAATCCAACACAGTTACGTATTCAGAATCTGTACTACTGCGTAGATAGGCAAAAATAGTGCATTGTAATGCAAGTACTTTAGGAAAAAACCCATTTCAACTGAAGTTGCCAAAATGCATCTCAGAAGTGTGCTGCTTGTTTCCTGAATTAGAAAATGTTGACAAACTGTCATTTCTGGTAGCACTTTCTGTCTACACATGTGTTTACTGAAGGTGAAATCGCAGAGTAACGCATGTTTCTGCCAACAAATACTCTAACCCTAATGCTAACCCTAACCCTAACCCTAATCAAACCCTAAACCTAATCTAACCCTAAACCTGACTCTAAACCTAATGTAACCCTAACCCTAACGTTAAACCTCAACCTAACCTGTAACCCTAACCCTAACCATAACCCCTAACCCTAACCCTAAACTTAACCCTAACCTAATCCTAACTGTAACCTAACCCTAATCTTCACCTAACCCTAATGCTAAGCTTAACCCTAACCTTAACCCTAACCCTTACCTAGCCCTACACCTAACCCTAACCTAATGCTAACCCTATCCCTAAAGCTAACTCTAAACCTAATCTAACCCTAACCCTAACATTAACCTGACCCTAACCCTAACCTTAACATAACACTAATCCTAACCCATACCCTAATGCTAAACCTAATCTTATCCTAAACCTAACACTAAACATAACCTAACCCTAACCCTAACGCTAACCCTTACCCCAAATCAAACCCTAACCCCTAACCCTAACCCTAACCCTAACCATAACCTATCCCTAACCATAACCTAACCCTAACCCTAACGTAAGTCTAACACTGACCCTAAACCTAAACCTAACCCCTAACCCCAACCCTAACCCTAACACTAACTCTAATGCTAAACCTAACCCTAACTCTAAACCAACCCTAACACAACCCTCACCTTAACCCTAACACTACCCCTACCCCTAAACCCTATCCCTACCACTAACCCTAACCATAACCTAACCCTAACCTAACCCTAACACTAACGTAACCTTAACACTAAGCCTAACCCTCACCCCAACACTTAACCGTAACCGTAACCATAACCATAACCCTAACCCTAACCGTAACCCTAACCCAACCCTAAAACCAACCGTAACCCTAACCCTAATTTTAAGCCTAACTCTAACTCTGAACCTAATGGTAAACCTAACCCTACAACTATCCCTAACCCTAACCCTAAATTGACAATAAACCTAACCCTAACCATAACCTAAACCTAACCCTAACCCTAAATCTAACCATTACCCTAACCCCTAAAACTAACCCTAACCTTAACCCTAACATAACCCTCGCCTTAACCTAACCCTAACCTATTCCTTACCCGAACCATACCCTAACCCTAACCCCTAACCCTAACAATAAACCTAACCATAACCCAACACTAACCATAACCCTTAGCGAAACCATATCTCTAAACTTAACCCTAACCCAAACCTAACTTTAACCCTAACCCTAATGCTAAACCTAACCCTAACACTAACCCTAACGTATCCCTAACCCTAACCCAAATCCTAACCTAACCATAATCCTAACCCTAACCCTAACCTAACCCTAACCTATAACTAACCCTAACCCTAGCCCTAACCTTAATCCTAAAGCTAACCCTAACACTAACCCGAACCCTAACGCTAATCCACACCCTAAAGCTAACCCTAACACTAACCCGAACACTAACGCTAATCCACACCCTAAAGCTAACTCTAACCCTAACCATAATATTAATCCTAACAATAATGCTAACCCTAACCCTAACCATGAAGCTAACCATAATCAAACCTAATCCTAACCCTAACGCTAAACCTTACCCTAACTCTAACTGTAACCCTAACACTAACCCTAATCTAACACTTATCCTAACCTTAACCCTAACCCTAACACTAACCCTAACCTAACCCTAACCCTAGCCCTAACCCTAACTTATCCTTCCCATAAACCTAGACCTAACCATAACACTTACCCTAACCCTAACCCTAGCCTAACCCTAACCCTAAGACTAAACCTAAAGCTCACCCTAACCATAACCCTAACACTAACCCTAACGCTAAACCTAACCCTAACACGAACACTAACCTAAACCTAACCCTAACCCTATCCCTAATGCTAACCCTAACCTAATGATAACACTAACTTACCCCTAACTGAAAAACTAACAATAACCCTAACCCTAACCCTAACCTAACCCAAAGCCAAACCTACCTCTATCCCTTAACCTAACAATAACCCTAACACTAACCCTAAACTAACCCTAACCCTAACCCTAACCCTAATCCTTACCTCAATGCTAAACATAACCCTAACCCTACCCTAAACCTAACCCTAACCTAACCCTAACCCTAACACTAAATCTAACACAAACCCTAACCCCTAACCCTAACCTTATCCCTAACCATAACCCTAACCAAAACCTAACCCTAACCTAACCCTAACCCTAACCCTAACGCTAACCTTAATGTAATCCTAAACTTAACCCTAACACTAACCCTAACCCCTAACTTCTAACCCTAACCATAACCGTAACCATAACCCTAACCTGACCATAACCCTAACCCTAACCCAACCCTAACCCTAATCATAACCAAACGCTAACCCTAACCCTAACTGTAACCCAAACCTAACCCTAACCCTAACCCTAACGCTAAACCTAACCCTAACACTAACCCTAACCTATCACTAACCCTAACCCTAACCTAACCCTAATCCTAACCTAAAACTAACCCTAACCCTAACTCTAACCCTAACCCTGAGCCTAACCCTAAAGTAACCTATCCTACCTCTAACCCTAGACCTAAACGTAACCCTTACCCTAACCCTAACCCTAACCGTAGCCTATCCCTAACCCTAAAGCTAAACCTAACCCAAACCCTAACCCTAACACTAACGTTAAACCGAACCCTATCCCTTACACTAACCCTAACCTAACCCTAAACCTAACACTATCCCTAACCCTAACTCTAACCTAACACTAACCCTAACATACCCCTACCCCTAACCCTAACAATAATCCTATATCTAACTCTAACACTAAGCTAACCATAACCCTAACCCTAACCCTAATGTAACCCTAACCCTAACGTAACCCTAACCCTAACACTAACCCTATCCCTAACCGTAACCCTAACTTAACCCTAATCCTAACCCTAGCCTACCCCTCAGCGTAACCCTAACAAAAACCCTAACCCTAACTCTAACCCTAAGCTTTCCCTATCTGTAACATTTAACCTAACCTTAACGTAACCCTAACCCTAACCTAAAACTAACCCTAACGCTAACCTTAACCCTAAAACTAACCCTAACCCTAATCCTAATCCTAAACCTAACCCAACCATAACCATAACCCTAACGCTAAACCTAACCCTAACAATAACACTAACCCTAACCTAACACTTACCCTAACCCTAACCATAACCCTAATGCTAACCTAACCCTAAACCTAACGCTAAGGTAACCTATCCTACCCCTAATCCTAGACCTAAACGTAACCCTTACCCTAACCCTAACCCTAACCTAATCCTAACCATAACCATAACCTAACCCTAAACCTAACCCAAACCCTAACCATAACCCTAACGCTAAACCTAATCCTAACCCTCACACTAACCCTAACCTAACCCTAACCCTGACACTAATCCTAACCCTAAGCTATCCCTAATCCTAACCATACCTTAACCCTATCCTGACCCTAACCCTAAGCCTAAGTCTAATCCTAACCGAAACCCTAACCCTAACCTATCCTAGCCCTAAACCTAGACCTAACCGTAACGCTTACCCTAACCCTAACCCTAGCCTAACCCTAACCCTAACCTACACCTAACCCTAAAACATAACCCTAAACCTTAACCTAACGCTAACCCTAACCCTAACCCTAACTTAACCCTAATCCTAACACTAACCCTAAACCTAACACTAACCCTGGCCCCTAACCCTAGCCCCTAACCCTAACCCTAACCAAACGCTAACCCTATCCTAACCCTAAACCTAACCCAAACCCTAACGTAACCCTAACCCTAACTCCTAGGCCCTAACCCTAACCCTAAACCTAACCTTAAACCTACCGCTAGCCCTAACCCTAATACTAACCCTAACCACATCGCTAATCCTAACACCAATGCTAAACCTAACCCTAACTCTAACCCCATTGCTAATCCTAACTGCAATGCTAAACCTAACCATAACCCTAACCCTAACCTGACCCTAACCCTAACCCTAACATAAAACTAACACTAACCCTTATCTAATGTTAAACCTAACCCTATCCCTAAACCTAAACAATAACCCCTAACTCTAACCCTAACACTAACCCTAATGCTAACCCTAACCCTAACACTAACCCAACCCTAACCTAACCCTCACCCTAACCCTAAACTTACCCCTAACCCTAACACTAACTCTAACCCTAATGCTAATTTAACCCTAACCTAACCCTAACACTAATGTAACCCTAACCCTAACCCTAACACTAACCCCTAAACCCTAACCCCAAACCCAACCCTAACCATAACCATAACCCTAACTGTAACCCTGACCCTAGCGCTAAACCTAACCCTAACTGTAACAATAACACTAACCCTAACCTAACACTTACCCTAACCCAACCATAACCCTAACCATAACCTAACCCTAAGCCTAACCCTAATGTAACCTATCCTACTGCTAACTCTAGACCTAACCATATCATTTACACTAACCCAACCCTAACCCTAGCCTAACCCTAACCTAACCCTAATCCTAGAGCTAACCCTAACCCTAACCCTATCCGTAAACCTAACCCTAACTCTAACCTAACCCTAACCTACACCTAACCCTAACAATAACCCTAACCCTAGCCCTAAACTAACCCTAACCATAACCCTAAACCTAACCCTAATGTAACCCTAACCATAACACTAACCCTAACCCTAACACTAACCCTAACCCTATCCCTAAACCTAACCAAAACCTAACCCTAACACTAACCCTAACCAAACCCTAACACTAACCCTAACCTAACATTAACCCTAAAACTATCCTACCCGTAATTCTAAACCTAATCGTAACCCTTACCCTAACCCTAACCCTAACCTAACCCTAACACTAAACTTAATCCTAAAGCTAACCATAACCCTAACCCTAACACTAAAGCTAATGCTAAACCTAACCATAACCCTAATCCTAACCCTAACATGACCCTAACCCTAACAATAACCTAACCCTAACCCAAAACCTAATCTTAATCCTTACCCTAACGTTAAACACAGTCCTAACCCTACCATAACACTAACCCTAAACTAATCGTAACCATAACCCTAAATTTAACACTAACCCTAACCCCTAACCCTGACCTTAACCCTAACCCTAACCCTAACCCTAACCTAATCCTAACTCTAACCCTAATGTAATCATAACCCTAACTCTAACCCTAACCCCTAACCCCAACCCTAAACGTAACCTTAACCCTAAACCTAACCCTAACCCTAATGCAAACCTAACCCTAACCCTAACGCTAAACCTAACCCTAGCCTAACACTAACATTAACCCTAACCTAACCCTTAACCTAACCCTAAAAACCCTAACCTAAAACTAACACTAACCCTAATGCAAACCTAACCATAACGCTAAACCTAACCTTAGCCTAACACTAACCCTAACCCTAACCTAACCCTTAACCTAACCCTAACATAAAACTAACACTAACCCTAACCTTAACCGTAAAAATAACCCTAACCCTAACTCTAACCTTAACCCTAACGCTAACCCTAACCCTAACCGTAACCCTAACAGTAACCCTAACCCTAACCTTAACCTAACCCTAACCCTAAACGTAACCCTAACCCATCCTACACCTAACCCTACCTAGACCTAACCCTAACCCTAACCTTAACTTTAGCCTAACCCTAACCCTAAAGCTAACTCTAATCCTAATCCTAACCTAACCCTAACACAAACCCTAACACTAACCCTAGCCTAACACTAACCCTATCCCTAACCATAACCCTCGCCATAACCCTAAAGATAATCCTAACCCTAACCCTAACCCTAAAGCTAACTCTAACCCTAACACTCACCCTAACCCTAATACTAACCCTAACCCTCCTTAAGGCTAACCCTAACCCTAACCCTAACCCTATCCCTAAACATAAAGCTAATGCTAACTCTAACCCTAACCCTAACCATACCCATACCCATAGCATTAACCCAAACCTAACCCTAACCCTAACCATAACCATAACCCTAACCATAACCTGACCCTAACCCTAAACCTAACGTAACCCCAACCCTAACCCTAAACTTAACGCTAAACCTAAGCCTAACCCTAACCCTAAGGCTAACCATAACCTAACCCTAACTCTAAACCTAACCCTAACCCTACCCTAAAACTAACCCTAATCTAACTCTAACCCTAACCCTACCCCTAACCCTTAACCCCTAACGCTAACCCTAACCCTAACCCTAAAAGTAACCCTAACCCTAACACTAACCCAACCCTAACCTAACCCTAAACCTACCCCCAACCCTAAACCCTATCCCTAATCCAAACACTAACGCTAATACTAACGCTAATTTAACCCTAACCCTAACCTTAACACTAATGTAACCCTAATCCTACCCCTAACCCCTAATCCCTAACCCTAACCCTAGCCCTAACCATAACCATAACCCTAATCGTAACCCTAAACCTAACGCTAACCCTAACCCTAAACTAACAATAACACTAACCCTAACCTAACACTTCCCCTAACCCTAACAATAAACCTAAACCTAACCTAACCCTAAGCCTAACCATAATGTAACCTATTCTACCCCTAACCCTAGACCTAACCGTAACCCTTACCCTAACCCTCAGCCTAACCCTAGTCTAACCCTAACCCTAACCCTAAACCTGAACCAACTCTAACCCTAACCCTAACGCTTAACCTAACCGCATCCCTAACATTAACCCTAACCTAACCCTAACCCTATCCCTACCCTTAACCCTAACTCGAACATAACCCTACCTCTAGCCCTAACCTACCCCTACCCCTAACCCTAACAATAACCCTAACCCTAACAATAACCTTAACCCTAAACTTAACCCTAAAATAACCCTAACAGTAATCCTAACTCTAACCCTAACCTAACCCTAACCCTAACCCAACCCTAACCTTAACCCTAACCCTAACCAAACCCTAACATTAACCCTAACCCTAAAATTGTCCTACCCCTAACCCTAAACCTAACTGTAAACCTTACCCTAACCCTAACTCTAACCCAGCCCTAACCCTAAACATAACCCCAACGCTAATCCTAAACCTAACCCTAACCCTAACCGAAACCTCACCCTAACCCTAACCCTTACCCCAACGCTAAACCTAACCCTAAACCTAACAATAACACTAACCTATCTTTAACCCTAACCTAACACTAACACTAACCTAACCCTAAATTAACCTAAAACTAACCCTAACCCTAATCCTAACCTTAATCCTAAAGCTAACATTAACCCTAATCCTAACCCTAACCCTAACCGTAACCATAACACTAACCGTAACCTAACACTTACCCTAACCCTAGCCCTAACCTAACCGTAACCCTAACCCTAATGCTAACTTAACCCCAACCATAACCATAACCATAACACTAACCCTAACCCTAACATAGCCCTAACCCTAACCATAACCTAACCCTAACCCTAACCCGAACCGTAACCCTAACCCTAACCCTAAAGCTAACCCTAACTCTAACTCTAACCCTAAACCTAACCCTAAAGCTAATTCTAAACCTAACCCTAACCCTAATTCTAAACCTAACCCTATCACTAACTCTAACTCTAACCCTAACCCTAACCGTATCTGTAAAGCTAAACCTAACCCTAAACCTAACACTAACTCTAACCCTAACCGTAATGCTAACCCTAACCCTAACCTGACTCTAATCCTACCCCTACCCCTGACATAACCCTAACCCTTACTCTAACACTAAACCTAACCTTAACCCAACCCTAACCCTAATCCTAATTTTAACTTTAACTCTAACCCTAATCCTAGCCATAACCCTAACCCTAAACCTAACCCTCACCCTATACCTAACCCTAAACCAAACCTAACCCATAAACCTAACCCAAACGCTAATTCTAACCCTAACGCTAAATCTAACCCTAACCTTAACACTAACCCTAACCTAATCCTAACACTGACCCTAACCCTATCCCTATCCCTAACCTAACCCTAACCCTCTCCTGATCCTAACCCTAACCCTAACCCTAACACTAACCGTAACCCTAACCCTAACCCTAACCTAACCCTAATGCTACCCCTAACCCAACCTTAACCCTAACCTTTACCTAACGCTAAACCATAACCCTAAACATTACCCTAACGCTAAACCTAACCCTAACCCTAACACTAAACCCTAACCTTACCTTAACCCTAACCTTAAACCGAACCCTAACCCTAGCAAAACCCTAACCGTATGCTAACACTAACACTAACCGTGACCCTAACATAACCTTAATACTAACTCTAAACTGAACCTAACCCTAACCCTAACGCAAAAATAATCCTAACCCTAACATCAAAACTCAACACTAACACTAAACCTAACACTAAGCCTAACCCAACCTAACCCTAAGCCTAACCCTAACCCTAATGCTAACCCTAACCCTAATCCTAAACCCAACCATAAGCTTAAACCTAACCCTAATTTTAACCCTAAACCTAATGCTAATCCTAAACTGAAACCTAACCCTAACACAAACCTAACCCTAACACTAAACCGAAACCTAACTGTAACCTAACCTTAACCCTAACATTAACCCCTGACCATAACCCTAGCCCTAATCATAACCTAACTCTAACCCTAAACCTAACCCTAAATCTATCCCTAACCCTATCCCTAAACCTAACCGTAATCCTAATCCTAAACCTATCCCTAACCCTAACCCTAACCCTAACCCTAACCCTAATCTAACCCTAACCCTAAACCTAACAACAAACTCAGCCCTAACACAAAACCTAACCCTAATTCCAACCCCAACTCCAACCATAACCTTAAACCTAACGCTTACCATAACCCTAGCACTCACCCTAACCCAAACCCTAAACCTGAACCTATCCCTAACACTAACATTAACCCTAACCCTACCCCTTACCTAAACCTAAACCTAACCCTTACACTAATCCTAACCCTAACCCTAACCTTAAACAAACCCTAACGCTAACCCTAACCCTAACCCTACCCTAACCCTAACCCAAAACCTAACCCCCAACTCTAATCCTAACACTAACCCTAACCCTAAATCTATCCCTAAGCCTAACCCTAACACTAAAAATAACCCTAACCCTAAACCCAACAGTAACCCTAACTCTAACCCGCCCTAACACTAACCCAAAGGCTAAACCTAACCCTAACCCTAAACCTAAGACTAACCCTAACCCTAACCCTACCCTAACCCTAACCCTAACTTAACCCTAACACTAACCCTAACACCTAACCCTAACGCTAGCACTAACCCTAAATCTATCCCTAAACCTAACCCTAACCCTAACTCTAAGCATTACCCTAGCCATAACGCTGAACCTAACCATAAACCTGACCCTAAGCCTAACCCTAACCCTATCCCTAACCCTAATCCTAACACTAACCCTAACCTATCCCTAACCTAACCCTAACCCTAACCTAAACCTAACCCTAACCATTATCCTAACCCTAACCCTAACCATTATCCTAACCCTAACCCTAATTCTAATCATAAACCTAACCCTAACTATAAACCTAACCATAACCCTAAACCTAACCTAACCATAAACCTAACCCTAAATCTATCCCTAACCCTAACCCTATCCCTAAGATTAACCTTAAACCTAACACTGTCACAAACACTAACCCTAACTCTGACACTAACCCTAACCTAATCCTAACCCTAAACCTAACCCTAACCCTAACCCTAACCTGTCCCTAACCGGAACTCTAACCCGACCATAACACTAACCTTAACCTAACAGTAACTCTATTATAATCCTAAACCTAACTCTTTCCCCAACACTAAGCCTAAGCCTAAGCCTACGCTTAACCCTAACTTTAAACCTAACCATAACCCTAACCCTATCCCTACCCCAACAATAACCCTAACCCCAACTTTAACCCAAACCCTAACCATAACCGAAGCCCTAACCCTAACTGAAATACCAAACTTAACCCTAACCCTAACCCTAAATCTATTACTAACCCTAACCCTAATCCTAAACCTAACACTAACCCTAACTTAACCCTATCCCTAACCCTAACCCTAACCCTAACCTAACCCTAACCCAACAATAATCCTAACCCTAACACCAAACTCAACACTAACATAAACCTAACATTAATCCCAAACCAAACCATAACCCTAACACTAAACCTAACCCTAAACCTAACACTAACCCTAACCCAACCTATCACTAAGCCTAACCCAAACCCTAACGCTAACCCTAACACTAAACCTAACTCTAACCCTAACCCTAACCAAATCCTAACCCTAAACCTAACCTAACCCTAACCCTAACCTAACCCTAACCTGAACCCTAACCCTAACCTTAACCATATGCTAACCCTAACTCTAACCTAACCCTAACCTTAAACCAAACCTTAACCCCAACCCTTACCCTAACCCAAACCTAACCCTAACTGTAACCTAACCCTAACCCCTAACCATAACCCTAACCCTAACCTAACTCTAACCCTAACCTTTAATCTATCCCCAACCCTACCCTAACCCTAACCGTAAACCTAATCCTAACCCTAAACCTAACCGTAACCCTAAGCCTAACCCTAAACCTAAGCCTCACCCTAATCCTAAACCTATCCCTAACCCTATCCCTAACCTAACCCTGAACCTAAACCTAACCACAAACTCAACCCTAACACAAAGCCTAAACCTAACCCCAACCTCAACCCCAACCCTAACTTTAAACCTGAACCTAAACCTAACCCTAACTCTAACATTAACCCTAACCCTACCCCCAATCTAACCCTAACCCTAACCCTAACCCTAGCCTAACCCTAACCCTGACCCTAACATAACCCTAAACCTAACCCTAAGGCTAACCCTAACCCTATCCCTAACCCTACCGTAACCCTAATCCTAAACTAACCCTAACACAAACACTAAACCTTAACTCTAATTCTAACACTAACTCTAACCCTAAATCTATCCCTAACCCTAACCCTAACACTAACAGAACCCTAACCCTAAACCCAACTGTAACCCTAACTCTAACCCTAACCCTAACCGTATCCGTAACCCTAACCCTAAGACTAAACCTAACCCTAACCCTAACACTAAGCCTAACCCTTCCCTAACTCTAACATTAATCCTAACGCTAACTGTAAGTTTAACCCTAACTTAACCTTAACCCTAACCCTAACACTAATCCTAACCCCAAACCCTAACCCTAACGCTAACCCTACCATAACCTTAACCCTACCCTAACCCTAAGGCTAACCCTATTATAGTCCAAAACCTAAATCATACGCCAAACCTAAGCCTAAGCCTAACCCAACCCTAAATCTAAACCTAACCCTAAACCCAAACTCAACATTAACGCTAACCCTAACCCCAAACTCAACCCTAACACTAAAGCTAACCCTAAAGCTAACCCTAAACCTAAGTGTAACCCTAACCCAAACCACAACCATAACCCTAAACCAAACGCTAAACCTAACCCTAACCCTAACCCTAATGCTAACCCTAACCCTAATGTAACGCTAACCCTAACCCTCACCTAACGCTAACCCTAACCCTCACCTTAACTCTAAACTTGACCCTAACACTAACCCTAAGCCTAAACCTAACCCTAACCTAACCCTAACACTAACCCTAACCCTAAACCTAAAAATATCCCTAACCTAATCCTAACCCTAACCTAACCCTAACGCCAACCTTAACACTAACACTAACCCTAACATAACCATAAACATAATCCTAAATCTAACCCTGACCATAACCCTAATCCTAACCTAACCCTAACCCTAACCACAAACTTAAACTTAACACTAAAACAAACCCTAATCCCAACCCCAACCTCAACCCTAAACTTAAACCTAATTCTAACCCTAACCCTAAACCTAACCCTAACCCTAACCCTAACCCTAACCCTAACACTAACCCTAATGTAAACCTAACCCTAACACTAAACCTAACCCTAACCCTAATCTTAACCCTAACCCCAAACTCAACCCTAACACTGAACCTATACCTAACATCAACCCCAACCAAATCCCTAACCCTAAACCTAACGCTAACCCTAACCCTAACCCTAAACCTAACCTTAACCCTAACCCTAACCCTAAACCTACCCCTAAACCTAGCCCTTACCCTAACCCTAACCCTAAGCTAACCCTAACATAACCCTAACCCTAACCCTAAAACTAACCTAACCCTAATCCTAACCCTCCCTACCCTAACCCTAACCATAAAATAACCCTAACCCTAACCCTAACCCCAACCCCAAACACAACCCTAAACTTAAACCTAACCCTAACCCTAAGCCTAACCCTAACCCTACCCCTAACCCTAACCCTAAACCTAAACTTAACCCTAACCCTAACACTAACACTAACCCTACCCTCAACCTAACCCTAACCCTAACCCTAGTCTAACGCTAACCCTAATGCAACCCTAACCCTAACCCTAAACCCTAACTCTAATCCCAACCCTAACCCTAACCATAACCCTAATTCTATCCCTAACCTTAATCCCAACAATAACTCTAAACCTAAACCTAACCCTAATCCTAACCCTAACCCTAACCCTAACGCTAACCTAACCCTAACCCTAAGCCTACCCCTACCCCTACCCCAATCCTAATGCTAATCCTAACCTAACCCTAACTGTAATCTATCCCTAACCCTAACCCTAACACTTACTTAACTAACCCTAAAACTTACACTAACACTAACCTTAACCCTACCCTAATCCTAACCCTAACCTAAACCTAAACTTAACACTAACCCTAACTCTAAACCTAACCTCAAACCCTAACCCTAACCCTAACACTAACCCTATTATAATCCTAAATCGAACTCTTATCCCAACCTTAAGCCTAAGCCTAAGTCTAACCCAACCCTAACCCTAAGCATAACCCTAACCCCAAACTCAATGCTAACCCTAACCCTAGCCCCAAATTCAACCCTAACACTAAACCTAACCCTAAACCTAACCATAACCCTAAGCGTAACCCTAACCCTAACCCCAACCCCAACCATAACCATACCCTAACTCTAACCGTAACCCTAAATCTAACCTAACCTTAACCCTAACCTTAACCTTAACGCTAAACCTAACCCTAACCCTAAGTCTAACTATAACCCAAACCTAACCCTAACCCTAACTGTAACCAAAAACATAACCCTAACCTAAACCTAACCCAAACCCTAAACCTAACCCTAACGCTAATACTAATACTAACCCTAACAAAAGCATAAAACTAACACTAACCCTAACCCTTACACTAAACCTAACCTAACCCCAACCCTAACCCTAACCTAAAACTAACCCTAACCCTAAGCCCAAACTCAACCCTAACATTAAACCTAACCCTAACCCCAACCACAAACCTAACCTTAAACCTAATCCTAACCCTAAACTTAACCTAACCCTAATCTAACCCTAACCCTAGCCCTGACCCTAAACCTAACCCTAATACTAACATTAACCCTAAAACTAACCTAACCCTAACACCAACCCTAACCTTAACCCTAACCCAAACCTAAACCTAACCCTAACCCCAATCTCAACACTAACACTGAACCTAAACCTAATCCCAACCCCAACTCTAAACCTAAACCTAAACCTAACCGTTATCCTAAACATAAACCTAACCCTAACCTCAACCTAACCTTAACTCTAACACTAACGCTTACCCTAACCTAACCCTAACCCTGATCTTAACGCTAAACCTAGCCCTAACCCTACCCTAACCCTAACCGAACCCTAACCCTAATCCTAACCCTATCCCCTAACTCTAACCCTAACCCTAAATATATCCCTAAACCTAACCATAACCTTAACCCTAACCCGAACCCAACACTAAGCCTAACCTTAACCCTAACCCTAACCCTAACCCTAAACCTAATCCTAACACTAACCCTAAGCCTAACAATAACTCTAACCTTAACCCTAATTCTAGCGTTAACCATAACCCTAACCCTAACCTAACCCTAATCCTAACCCTTACCTATCCCTAACCCTAACCCTAACCTAAACCTAATCTTAACGCTAACCCTAAAACTAACCTTAACCCTACCCTAATCCTAACCCTAACCTCCCCGTAACCCTAACCCTAACCCTAACTCTAACCCTACAATAACCCTAACCCTAACATGTACCCTATTATAATCCTAAACATAACTCTTACCCCAACCCTAAGCCTAAGCCTAACCCATCCCTAACTCTAAACCTAATCCTAAGCCCAAACTCAACCCAAACCAGAACCCTAACCGCAAACTCAACCCTAACACTAAACCTAAAACTAACCATAATCCTAAGCGTAACCGTAACACTAACTCCAACTCCAACTCCAACCACAACCATAACCCTAAACCAAACCCTAACCCTAACGTTAACCCTAACCTTAATTCTAACCCTAACCCTAACCCTACCCTAACCCTAACCTTAACTCTAACCCTAACCCTAACCTAACCCTCACCCTAACCCTAACGCTAACCCTAACCTAAAACTAACCCTAACTCTATCCCTAACCATAACCCTAACCCAACCCTAAACCTGAACCAAACTTTATATCCTATCTCAACCCTAACCCTAAACCTACCCTAACCCTAACATTAACCCTAACACTACCCTAACACTAACCTAAACCTTAACTTAACCCTAACCCTAACCTTAACCCTAACCCTAACACTAACCCTAACCTAAACCTAATCCTAACCTAACCCTAAAACTAACCCTAACCCTAAACTAACACTAACATAACCCTAACCATAACTTAAATCTAACCTAACCCTAACCTAACCCTAACCCTAACACAAACCCTAAACCTAATCCTAACCCAACCCTAAACTTACCGTAACCCTAACCGTAACCGTAACCCTAACCCTAACCTAAACGTAAACTTAACCCTAACCCTAACCTTAACCCTAACCCTAACAGTAACCCTAACCTAAACCTAACCCTAACCCTAACCCAACCCTAACTCTAAACCAAACCCTATACCCTATTTCAACTCTAACACTAAACCTAACCCTAACCCCAACCACAGCCGCAACTCTAACCCTAACGTAACCCTGACCCTAATCCTAACCCTAACCCTAACCTAAACCTAACCCAGACACTAAACCTACCACTAACCTTAACCCTAACCCTAACCCTAAACCGAACCCTAACCCTAACACTAACCTTACTCTAACCTAATGCTAACCCTAACCCTAAAACTAAATCTTACCTTAACACTAACCCTAACCTGAAACCTAACCCTAAACCTAAACCTAACCCAAAGCCTAACCCTAACCATAACCCTAACCGTAATCCCAACCCTAACCCTACCCTAACCTAACCCTAATCCCAATCAAAACCCTAACCCTAACCCTATCCTATCCCTAACCCTAAACCTATCCCTAACTCTAAACATAACATTAACCTTAACCCTAACCGTAAACCCAACCTGACCCTAAAGCTAACCCTAACCCTAACTCTATCTGTAACCCTAACCCTAACCCTAAATCTATCACTAACCCTAACCCTAACCCTAACGCTAAACCTAACCCTAAGCCTAACCCTAAGCCTAACCCTAACCCTAATGCTAAACCTAACACTAAGTTTAACCCTAGCCTAACCCTAACCCTAACCTAACCCTAACCCAAACCCCAACCCCAACCACTAATCATAACCCTAACCCTACCCCTAACACTACAATAACCCTAACACTAACCCTAACACTAACCCTATTATAATCCTAAACCTAAGTCTTACCCAAACCCGAAGCCTAAGCCTAATCCTAACCCAAACCCAACCCTAAACCTAACCCTAAACCCAAACTCAACCCTAAACCTAACGCTAACCTCAAACTCAACCCTAACACTAACCCTAACCCTAACCCTAAGTGTAACCCTAACCCTAACCTCTACTCCAACCCCAACCCTAACCCTAACCCAAACCCCAACCCCAACTACTAATCATAACCCTAACCCTACCCCTAACACTACAATAACCCTAACCCTACCCCTAACACTACAATAACCCTAACACTAACCCTAACACTAACCCTATTATAATCCTAAACCTAAGTCTTACCCAAACCCGAAGCCTAATCCTAATCCTAACCCAAACCCAACCCTAAACCTAACCCTAAGCCCAAACTCAACCCTAAACCTAACGCTAACCCCAAACTCAACCCTAACACTAAACCTAACCCTAACCCTAAGTGTAACCCTAACCCTAACCTCTACTCCAACCCGAACCCTAACCCTAAACCAAACCCTAACCCTAACCCTAACTCTAAGCCTAACCCCAACCTATCACTAACCCTAACCTTAACCCTAACCCTAACCCTAAGCCTTACACTAACACTAACCATCACACTTACCCTATTTCTAACCCTAATCATAACCCTAACTCTAACCTAACCCTAACCCTTACCTACCCCTACCCCTAACCTTAAACCTACCCTAATCCTAACCCTAACCTAAACCTAACCCTAACCCAAACCCTAATCCTAACCCTAACCATAACCCTAACCTAACCCTAACCTTAACCCTAACAACCAAAAACCTAATCCTAACCCTAACCCTAACCTAAACATAGCACTAACCCTAACCCTAACACCTAACCCTAACCATAATCCTAACCCTAATTTAACCCTACCCCTTCCCCTATTCCTACCCCTAACCCTAACCATAAACCTAAACCTAACCCTAACCCTAACTCAAACCCTAACCTAACCCTAAGCCTAACCCTAATGCTAACCTTAACCCTAACCCTAACCCTAACGTTAACATAACCTTAACCCTAAATCTAGTGTTAGGGTTAGTGTTGGGGTAGGGTTAGGGTTAGGGTTAGAGT
>OU015751.1:125354228-125388698 GCA_907169655.1 Acomys percivali | reverse complement strand
TGTGTGTGTGTGTGTGTGTGTGTGTGTGTGTGTGTGTGTGTGTGTGTCCCGTGCCCCCTTCCACTGTATTTCTCCTTGCCAAACATCCAAAACAAGAAGCTACATCAACTAGCTCAAAAATCATTTTCTAAAAAAAAACACGTAAATATAATTTGCCTCTTAACAAATTAGTTAATGTAGCTTAACACAAAGTGAAGCCCTGAAAATGCTTAGCTGGATCTTCCCTCATCCCATAAACATAAAATATTTGGTCCTAGGCGGTAAGATTATACATGCAAATCTCCATAACCCAGTGTCAAATCCCTCAGAGCTTCTTACAAACCCTAAGAAGAGGGTATCAAGCACATTAAAAATAGCGTAAGACATCTTACCTAGCCATCCCCATGGGATCCAGCAGTGATTAAACATTAAGCAATGAGGACTGGCTCTGCACCGCACGCGTCTCCCGGCGCTGCCAAGAGGCGGCCAAGCAGAAGGTCAGAGCGGCGAAGGCAGAGCCCAAGCGAGCCTGTTGGCCAAGCCCGCTCATGCTAAGGTGGACGCGAAGCAGAAAAAGGCCTGGGGGGGCGGGGGGATAAATATCAGGAAAAAAGTGTAAGGAAAAGAGAAGACGGGAGCAAAGGGCAAACAGACAGAAGTGGCTGACCAGCAAGCTACAGATCTGCCTGCAGAAAACCAGAGTGCAGCCTCTGAGGTAGAAGAGAAAGAAGCCAAGTCCGACTAACCCTCCATTGTGTCTGTCAGTGGTCCCTGCCTCCCCTTCTTGTACAATCCATTACCTTTTCAAATGAGTGGCACATGAAGAATACGTTAAATAAGTATTAAACAAAATGATCTTAAGTTTCTACTAACATACAATATGTAATATTTTGTCAATATATAACATACAATACATAAGGCAAAAAAATGAATAGCAATATACAACGTAAGTTTTTATCAGTGAGAAGCAAAAGTTGAATAAAATACTCTTAACTTTTCATCAGTCAAAAGTGTTACATTTTTTGAGCGTATATTTCTTCAAAATACCAAATAATTATTTTAAATATTAACATATTTTAAATCAGAAATAGTTTCCTTCTTTCAAAAATGTTATGTAATATTTTATAAAGGAAAATATTCACAAGAGCATAGTTGAGAAATAAACTCACACCATTAGGTTTTCAACCTTTCTTTATCTTTTCTTTTTCTCTATTCATCTTGATTTTACAGGTTCAGATTTTCATCCTTTATTCTACATTTTTGCATCATCAAATGATGCTTGAATATCAGCACAGAAGTTTTTCAAGACTGAAAATTTCAAGGTCTGAAAATAAGTTGTAATTCTGACATCAGAATCTACAAAGCACATGAAAGAAACAAAACACCAAATAATAAAGATGAAAGTGTACAAACAAATTGAAAAGACAATTTTCAAAAAGTGAAATACAAGCATTCATAAACGTGTGGAAATGTCCACCATCTTTAGTCACTGAGAGTCATTTCTCCCCATCATGAAGAAATCACTGAGAGTCAAACATCAGTGTGCTATAGTGTCGCTGATGAACTATGGAGAGTCATCCAGAGCCTCATGGTCCCCAGCTGGGGTGTGGCTTCAGGAGACTGTGATATCTTTGAAATCATGTTGTGTCTTGAAGGAGTATGTAATCATATGGATGGACATGAAATGACATTTGATTTAAATCTAAGCTTTAAGTCCAACACTGAACAAGTCATATTATTCTCATAGATTCATATTTCCCTGTACAATCAAATCAAGCTCTTTCTTTCTATCTATCTATCTATCTATCTATCTATCTATCTATCTATCATCTATCTATCTAATCTCTTTATTTCTCCCATTTTGGTTCCTCAATCTTTGTACAATAGTCTTAATCCCAAGAACACTCTTTGATTTGCACTTGTTACAATAGAGACTGTTCTTCAGACATCCAAATAGTAACACCCTACAATCTAGGAGCTCATAATGATGACGATTTTAGACATAGAACACAAGCTATGGTTGTTTTAAAACTCACTGAAGCTTATTCCTGCCTGTTCACCCCTGCAAAGGAAGTTTGATAAGATGTCAAGTGCTAAAAAATCAAAAGAAATCAGTTACTGAAAAATTCAAATGGTGATTAAAACATTCATGGTGACATAAAAATTATTTAAATAATACCTTGCTATACAAGATGCGGAGAGCTGGGTATGGTGGCACACGCCTTTAATCCCAGCACTAGGGAGACAGAGGCAGGAGGACCGCAGTGAGTTCGAGGCCAGCCTGGTCTACAAAGTGAGTCCAGGACAGCCAAGGCCACACAGAGAGACCCTGTCTCAAAAAACAAAACAAAAACAAACAAACAAAAAAGATGAGGAATATTTTTCTTAAAAGATCTTTGAGAAGTGAAATATTACATTATACTTTTTGACACTATCATGTAAGATTTGGCTAAGGCCCTAGGTAAGGACATCACTGATTTCTCCTTCTCCTTCTTCTCCTCCACTTCCTACTCAATTTTCTTTCTTCTTCTGCACAAGACTTGGTAAATAAATGACAAATTTCAGTTTATTAACATTTTCATGAACATGTATGTATTCATGAATAAGATTACAATATTCACTATAAATTCTGGGATTATAGATGTGTCCCCAAACCTCACTCTTTATACATTACATAGCAGGGTAAATTTATTTAGCATATTAATGTATGAGATAAGAAAATAACATCCATTTCAACCAGTTCATAACAGATGACATTTCTGTTTATTAAACCACAAACTAAGAATTATTTAAATCATTAAATGTTTTCCAAGAGTTGTAGATGCAGAGAATCAAATGTCAGATATAAGAAAATGTTCATAGATGACGATTTCCTTCTGTATCTTTACACTTTAAGAAGAGAGGGATCTTTGATTTCTCTTTTAGAGGACTAGTCATACCATGTAACCTTCTGTTTTATCTAATTTTATTGTCTCCATAACAAAATATCCATTCCCTGGATACAGCGTAGTGACCAGCCTGGGCTGAGTGTCTAGGCTCAAGAGTGAAATGTCAGCACCTAGGTGGCCTGAGCAGAGACACTGGTGCTGGTTCATGGAATTCTAGGATGATTGTGAATTATAAGCCAGATCTGGCCACAATGTCAAAATTATTCCCCCCCCCCCCAAAAAAAAAAAACAGATTTCTTCCTGGGTACATGCTGCTAAAGGGGCTCAGAGGGCTGAGGGACAGTGCTGGGGCCTTTATTTTCCTCTGAGCTTTGGAGAACACGTGAGTTGTAGAAATCATGGTGGCCCTGAGTCTCTGCAGGATTGGCTTTCACGCTGAAGCTGCTGTCTCACCTTCACAGTCACTTCACTAGACACAGTAAAAATGACATAACTGAAAGGAATTATACAGCTATAGAGAACAGACAAGTCCGTTCTGCACCTCTAATTTATACGAGTTTGCTGTGCTTTGTTCTCAGGAAGTCTTGGGTAGACTGCCAGGGTAGCTTTAGGGTACCACTCTTCCTCCTAGCCAACAAATGGTCTTCAGATCCTTATGATGCTGAATAAACTCATTTCCCTCAGTTTCCAATATTTCTGATCCTGGACATGTGGGGTTTTATTTGTTTGTTTCTGACACCTGAGATTGTTCATATCCCCCCCTTTTTTTAAATTAAAAATAACCCTGCTCACTGAATTGCTCCCCCCCCCACACACACACACCTTTTTTCTCTCTTTTTGTTGTTCAAATCCCTTTATCTGATTCTCATTACTGTGTTCATGTTACACTCACAATTTCTGGTAAGGAGAGAAATTAAAATTTTTCTTCCATTCAATTTCCCCATATATTTTAAGAAGTCCAGTCAGCGTGGAAGTACTGAATAAGAATATGATACCATAACATCAGTCTTAGCCCTGAAAATCTGGGTTTATGATTTTAGACAGAGCATCTCCTCTCTCACTAAATGGATCTTCACAGTCCACAGTGGGATAATAAAACAACTGGCCTCTGGTCACACTGAGATACTGTTTAGGGGAGGACAGTGCAGAGGAAGCACACAGGCAGTTCCTGAGAGCTACTCCGCAGAAGCAGAGACAGAGCTGGGGTTTTAGACAGGAGCACTGAGATAAGAGGCTTCACTGTTGCAGCCACTCTCCACTGCATTCCGTGTTAGCATTTGAATGTCCCTGCTGTTCAGCAGTAATGTTGGGATGTGAGGGGAACTGGCTTTCACATCTGCCAACCCTCCAGCAGCAGCATTGCCTCGGCTGACCAGGGCTCAGTGTGCAACCATGCTGGATCTGGGGTTTACAGGTAGAACTGGACGTTTAGGGCAAAGAAATGGAGCTGTTTTATATGTCTAGGACGCAGGAGCAACTGTGTTCCCTGCTTAGGTCCTCCTGACAATCTCTCTAAAAGTAGAGTCACTGCCAAGGCTGATTATTCAGGTTTGCAAGCTGAGCATCAGGGGGCTGAGGTAGCTGGGTCACTACTAGCTTATGGCTAGCACCCTCTAATACATAATGACTTCCTGGAAAGCATGCCCTATAAAATAAAACCCTGCCCAGTTTTAAATGAATCTTTTATGCATGTTAAAAGTCATTGTTAATTTTTCCAATATATTATTTTTATTGATTATTTGGGAATTTAATACAATGTACTTTATACTAGTTTTCCACTGCTCCCAGTTCCACGTTCCCACCATTGTGTCCCACTCAAACATTTTTTATACAGTGCATATATTCCAATCTGTGTTGTCCACATACACACTGAAGCATGGGCAAAATCTCAGTGCCCTGTCCCTAAAGCGATAACTGAGTCCTTCCTCATCCTCAACACCAGCCAAGAACCATCATTCCTGAAGCATTACAAATCAGCATTTTTATCCCAATTTTAATGACTCTCTTTAAAAAAAAAAAAAAAGATTTATTTATTATATATGCAGTGCTCTGCATGCCAGAAGAGGGCACTAGATCACATTATAGATGGTTGTGAGCCACCATGTGGTTGCTGGGAATTGAACTCAGGACCTCTGGAAGAGCAGTCAGTGCTCTTAACCTCTGAGCCATCTCTCCAGCCCTTTAATAACTCTCTTCAATGGCTTTCTGTCTATACTGCTTATTTTGATATGGGGCCTGAGAGATCATGGGCTTCCACATGATTTCTGCTGCAGCAAGGACCATGACCACAACCACGGCTCCAGCTACAACACAGACTATGGAGGTTATTTCAGGAGGCCCAATCCAGAAAATGAGCGCCTGCCCATCTCCACAGTTACGAGCTGCAGAACCTCTAGTTTCACTTCTCTCTTTCCCATGCATGGGGCTCTGCGCAGCCATCTCTTCTCTTCCAATTTCATGAGCCCACTTTTTAAGAGTATATTATCATAAATCTGCGTTGTTGTTGTTGTTGTTCTGGACATAGTGTGTGCTCTGCAGACTCACCCTCTGCTCCAGTGTCTCTCCTCTGAGCCTTCATGGGTCTCTCAGGCTCCTTGGAATTTTCCATGGTGCATAAGGTGTCTACAACCACTGACAACTTGAATCTTCATTTTACATCCATAGGGATAAAGCAACAATTTAATCTTGCTGTTTTTTTCAATTAAAATTGTTTTTAAGTGTTCATTATACAATGGAGTTTGTGACTACCATCCTGCCTCAACCACTGATTTGTAGACTGAAAAGCCTGTATCTTCAGAGCTATAGTGGTCCTTGTTTTAGCAATGCATACATTAGCATGAATTAACATTAATTCCTTGAGAAGCAAAGGATCTTCCTAGCTACTTGTTTAGGTAGTGGCAGGAGGGAACCTTGTGATATTCAGGTCCTCAGACAACAAAAGTGTCCAGATAGTAAAGGACCTTGCACTAATAGAACAGAAAATGTGGTAGCATTGAAGTTGCAAATAAACGTAATTTGCAAGCAATAACCTGGCTAATTTTAAAGCCTAGTGTCTTTTTCTGTGTTTAAACTAGTGAACTCGAGTGATCATATATCATTTTTTTCTTGGCATTGTCAGTGGGATCAGAGGACACAAGTCAATACTGCGACCAGTTAGTCTTCAGGATACGTTGCACTTCAGCTCTCAAACACCCTGATTTGCAGAAAACATTTGAGACAAGCTTGTGCAATGGTCCAAGGTGCTCACCATCGTCAAGGGTTAGTTCCCTCTGCCTCTCCTCAGCTTTAGTTTCCAAAGTCCTTCAACAGCAGGAACTGAGTTTTCCTTCCTCGTCACTGAAATGCTCTTGAAGACTTGAGCATCGTGTCTACTAATTAAATTACCAAGGGCACTCTATCACAGAGCCTCGTACTTCTAGCTGGGATTGGATTGTGGAAGACATGAATGGGGGTCCTCCCAGCTGAGGTGCTCCCTAATAGTCTTGGTGATATCATGTCACTGCTGGGTTTATGCTTATGCACAGTCCTCCAATGTGATACCCAAAACATATAGCTATGTAAAGTCTTATTGTGCTAACCTCAATAAATAGGCTGTCTTTAATAACTGGTCCTAACATAAATACTGCCTGAGAGCTTCACTGCATTAAGTTTTCAAGGGGCACAAACACGCCTAGTTCCGACGCTACCATTTTACTACCATAGTAACGGGATCCCATGCTTGATTGGTCACTACATTTATTGAACTAAATCACCAGTGGTGTTTTATCTGTTCCAATATCTTTAGTGAGATGTTTGCCACACATGGATGAACATGCTTGCACATGAGCCCTGGGAGACACAACACACACACACATACATACACACACACACACACACATACACCGTGAGCTAGCTGGCCAGAATAGCAGGAAGGATGGCAGGAGATGGGTTTTGGTGTTTCCTGTCTTCTCTTTTCTATGTTAGAACATCTGAGGAGACAATGATGTCTACCTCCCCAAGAGTGGCTCCAAAGCTTAAGTTAAGCTATAGATCAGAACATTGAAATCAACAAAAATATTTCAGGGTAACTTACATGAGCCTGAGAAAATACTTCTTCAAAATGGCAGCTGTCCTGGATAAATGTAGACAACATGAAGAAGCCTTTATTATCTACCATAAATTCCTGCAGTGAGACCCTGCAGTTTCTGTCTCCTCCTGGGACTGTTCCCTCACCCTTGCTGCTCTCCTGTTCGTGTTCCTCACATTTGCTGACAGTCACTGAACTTGACAATGTCATGGCTAGTCAGATTTCTGAAAGTTCATAAATGCGTGTTTTTCCTACTTATAAAAAACAAGAGGACCCAAGGTGGCAGTATCACAAAAAAAAGAATTTCATGAGTAGGAGATTTAGTTCTTGATCCTTTGCCCACGTGCCCAATTTTTAAAAAAAAGTTTGACAGAGAAGCAGGGTGTGTCCAGATGCTGAGTGACTTGACTTCCCCATTTCCCCTCAAGCAGCCAGAAACAGCCCAGATCCCTCTTTTCTTAGTCTGTAGCCATTTGAGTACTGTAAGGGGTTAGCCTTCCCTGCAGCGAGACAGTTATCAAAGGACTATAGAGCACATGGAGTCAGTGTGGTTCATCACATAAAGCCTTTTTCAAAGCTGATCATCATACTTGGGGGGGCAGAATAAAAAAAAGACTGAAAAGCTGTCTCCAGTTAAGGACTCTTACAGCCTCAGTGAGGAGAGTGCTGTGTGTTCGATGAAGTGAATGTTGGTAAAATCTCACCAGTCATGTGCATCCCTGAGGTGAGTGAAGCAGAACCTAAAAAGATGGACATGGGTCTCAGGAGCTCAGGCACTAGGGAGGGGGTTTCTGGGACATGACTTCCCTTGTCCTTAGAAGACTGTGTGTACTGAGTAGGTACATCACTTTCCTGTTTCACAGAGAAGGAGAAAGCTCAGGGTTAGACATGACCACAAGTATGACATTTTTCAAGATTGCATTCCCCAGGTCGTGCAACTCCTAGTACAGGGGTTCCATTTTGTTTTCCACAGATACTATTCTGAAAAGTGAAGGCATTCTCTTGAGAGCACAATAAACCTCCCTCTCATTTCCTCCAGAGACAAATCACTCTCATCAGGGACTCATGTGTCTTCCCCGATATCATTTTGTCATACTGAGTTTATGATCACACCTTCCTCCTAAGCAGAACTTCTGACAAGGTCATGAATCTTTCCTAATTCTTAGTCTGATGTGAGGGTTGCAGTAGCTTAGCAGTACCCAGGTGTACAGCATCCCGTGGGTGCCCTCAGCACTACTCCCTCTAGTTCTGAGAATCCTCAGTGTCTCCCGCCATTACCTCATGGTCTCTGAGGGGAGGTTGTGCCCTGCTGAGAGACAATACACAAAGGTGCTGTGTGAGCAAAAATCCATATTGTGGTTGGTAATAGAAGAAGGAGACCAATGCCTTCATTTTCTCTTTTAAAGTTCAGGAATGTGACCTGTTCCTCAGGGCTCCTTGGGTCTACTAATTCCATCTGCTGACTTCTGAGAGCATGGAAGAAAAGTATGCACCATGATAGCTTAGCTCTGCTTCTCCGCAGCTGATGTTGCCAGTCTAATAGAAGAGTGTGGACACTTCTCTGTCCAGGCACCGGGACAGAAATGGATGCGGCACTTCTCCGTGTCCCTCTCTGGAGCCCCGATGCAGAAGCCACATTTCCTCAGGGCATCATTTAGGCATGTGGAATTTTTCTTCACGTCTTAGTCACTCTGCTCTGTTCCTTTAGACTGTACCTGGAAAAACTCAACAAAGGCCCCACACAGGGAAACAGTGCTGCCAGTAGACGACCAAACATCCTCAAGGTGGATCTTGCTGTCTATGTGTCTGACCAAATATCTTCTGAGCAGAGCTCCTCTAAGAGAAGCCACACATCCTGACACTGGATGGAGGCCTCAGCAGAGCAGGACAGAGGAGAGGGATGGCAGGCATGGGGTTCAAGTTGTGCATGAGCTGCTGCCGCCTCTCCCAACTTGTTTTCTTTCTCTCTTTTCTGACATTAGAACTGTTCTAATTTTCCATTCCAGTTTTGTGTTGTAGGCTATACATACAGTGTTCAAGAGAGTTGAGACACTGAAGGGGGAATCCCTAAAAAAATACACCATCAAATATGAGCAACACCTGGCAGAGAGGGTCAGTGTAAGGAGCAGGAAGACAGGGGAGTGTGTGCAGCTACTCAGCCTATTCCCAGGACTGTATCATGCTGTTCAGTGGACTCTGTGCTTCAGTGAAGAGGCTCCACATTCACTTGCACATAAACGCACTTGCACTTATACAAGCTCCCCCGACCCCAGCACACAAAGTGCGGTGGGTGCTGAGAAGACAGAATAAGCTGTTGCTGAAGACAGCCAAAGACAACTGAGTAAGGAGGGAGTGGTTGTTTTCCGACACCCAGGTTTATTGACTCTATGCTGAGATACCAGGAGAACTGCAGTTTGTTCATCTCTGTGCAGACAAGACTTTTCTTCTGAGATTTGAAGTATTAACCTAAATCCTTTCCTCTTCCTGTAGAAGAAAGAAGAGGAACTTGCACAGCAGGCAGCCTTCTGGGAAGACATAAGAGACATCTTAACAAAATCAGGATTATTCAGCTGGGGCTGTCTTCCATTCAGGCCTGTGTATGGTTCTGAAGAAAGCAAAAGTGGGGAGGCAGGACCTGGTGCAACATTAACACCAAAGGCAGCTCAAACTCCAACACCAACCGCAAACTCCAGCCCACCTCCTTTAGGAGAGGGAGCCTCGGATGAAGTAGTCCCAAGCACATCATCTGTCAAGCATCTTGGGGAAAACGGCACAGTGAAAGGGCCAGGTAAGTCACCAGAGGTTCCTGACTTGGAGCAGACATGTGTAGAAGTGGTCCCCATTGCATCTACATCAGCCTCACAAGTGTGAGACTGGAGCTTCCCAGTAAGGCAGGCAGCTGGTGGGCAGCTTCTGAAGTCTGGAGCACTGAGCACCATAGCGACTGTTGCGTGTCCTTGTCCATGTCCTCAGTCTTTTGCCTCCATGGGTCCACTTACTCTGCTGTGGTAACAGAATCCCATGTGATAACTGCTGTCTTTTTCTGTTCTGCCACTCTATCTTATAAAAATATAGTTTAAATAATGTCTGTTTCCTCAAAACTTATGGAAAGTCAGACCTTCATCTTTTAAGAGCTCTGTAAGAAACTGTGGGTGACGCGGTCTGGACACCTTGAATTCAATGACTTTGTATTTGGTTGCTTTTGAGAGTACCTTGAAAATTTTGCTTCAATAATATATTTAAAAAATTTCATTCTAGCAGTGGCAAATGCCAGTAATTCAGGTCACTGGCAAACTGAAGCTGGAGGCTTCCCCCAAGTTCAAACCAGCTTCGCAGGCAGAGTGAGCCATTGTCTTGAATGCAAACAAGGCATGCGGCATGGAGACAGGCATGCTGACCAATTCTAAAAGGAAAAGGAGGACTCAGTTATTTTGGGACCTGGTCTGAGCACCTGCTCTGGTAAGCCATGGAATATAAATTATCTAAACACCTCAAGACTACCAAGCAGACTTGTTGGCTGCTGTGGGGAAGAGTAGAGGCCTAGAATGTGCCAAGAGGGACAGCGCAGGCTCATCTCAGCATCTGTTCCCTGTACAGTACCCCAGCTAAGCACAGAGCACCCAAAGCTGGGAAACACTGAGTCAGGGAAGGAAAAAGAGGAAAGTCATTCACTGGGGTGGGTGACTTACTAGTGTTATGAGAGAGTAGATTGAGACCTCCAGGAAATTGTGACAAATTGTTTTCTTCTGGCGGGTTAGACAGGAGTATCACTTTACCCAGACCATCGCTCCTCTACAGAAAGGAGTCCCTGACTTTTGTTATGCCCAATACAAAAAAAGAGCTCTTTTTTATGCAAGGAGACCTGGGGCTTCTCACCTTAGGGTGGATTCTTGTGAGCAAACTGACCTCCCTGCTGGTGGGCGTCTCTTGTCTGCCTCTTAGCTGGGTGAGTGTGGTGGGACTAGGCAGAGGCAGAATCACCAAACAGAAGAGCTGGCTCAGAGAAGACAGTTGGCGGTAGAGTGGGGCTTGAGAGAAGAAAGAGATTGAGTAGAGTGAAAATAAGAGACAGTTGACAGTGAACTGAACTAGCAGAGTGAGAAGAAGAGACAGTTGGTGACAGTTGAGAGACAGTTAGGAGGAGAACTCAGAAAGCGCAGACAAGCAAAGTAACACTGTAGCCAAGAGAAAAATAAAGACTTAAAGCTACAGGCTCCTGTTCACACAGAAATCTCATGAATCTCAGAGGCAGGACTGAAGGTGGTAGACAGATGAAGACCCAGAAAGATTGAAGTAGTCATGAAAAATCTTGGTGGAGAAGCACTCCATCTGCTGTGCGCAGGAGGAAAGCAAAGGTGGGTTACAGGTTGAAGGACAAAGCATCAGTGGCTCCTGCCTACACATCAGGTCTAACCGAGCATGGATGATTAAAGAGTCTTGTTCTCAGTGAGGGACAAGATAAAAAGCAATGGAGACCTCAGTGGGTCAGGCATGGCTGGTCGCGCTCACTTTGAATCTTGGTTTCTTTTGTCTTCCCAGTCCCATCCAACCCACAACACTCTGGTCAAGCTTGGACCTACACACCCATTTTGCTCACCAGAGGATGCTTCCCAAGTGCATCACAGTGCTTTGTGGCCCCAAATACAAGCAGTGAGTATATGAGATTCAGGTCTGGAAGGCACAAGAACTCTCTGGATCAACACTATTTACAAACTATCTACATAGTGTCCTGACTGACTGTTATAAAAGCCTTCCCTTATATTGTACATTCTAATTAATACTAAATCCTCTTGAAAGACATGTGACATCACTGATGGTTTTCAAAGACAAACCCTCAAGAAGTGTCTTCAAGTGCCGGAATTTGAAGAAATTCCACACCAAACACTGTGTGAGCCTCATCCCTTTTCATTACCAATGTCATAATATTCTCAATTCCTCAACACAGCGAGTGCTGGGAAAGCCATGGATAATCTTTCTTCTTCCATGGATAATCTTTCTTCTTCCAGGCTGTGCTCAGTGAGAACAGGTATGATCAGACGGATCTCAGTATGTCAGTTCACCCTCAGATCAATGAGATGCTGTCACTTCACATCAGCTGAACTGGACTGAGTTTCAGTTCAGAAGAAATGCATCAAGATAGTGAAAGGACCAGAACCTGTCCCATAAAGTATGTAAGATTGAGAAACAGAGCCACAGAGATCCAAGGAAGTACAATCTTGCTTTCTGTTGTAATAAACTTTTGCACCTTTGATGCTTTCCCACATGGACTAGAGAACCCTGTTCTTGGCATTTCTGTCCCTTGTTGCTCACACTGGTGGATCTAAACAGACATAATCCAATCCTTGGTTCCTTCTCCTCATTTCTACAGTTGAATTCCTCTCCCCAGTCAGGTCACTGTGCAAGAACAGTGTTTAGAGAGATCCAGAGAGGGATGTGGACATGCAGGGACAAGCAGAGGAGGAAGAAAGAGTGTTAAGAAAGAAAGGAAAAGGGGACAACAGTGATTAGTACAAGTCAGGGAGGGACAAAGATGAACCGATGACTAGGAAGTGAAGGAGGAGGAAGGTCACTGCTTCCGGAAGAGGAAGAGTGTATTGTGCAGAGAAAAGACAGATGGGGAGAGGAGACGGGAGAAGAAACAGAGGGAAAGAGAGCCATGAAAGGAGAGGAGGCAGGAAGAAAGGAAAGCGAAAGAGGAAAGTGGAGAAGAGAGGAGAAGACTTGAGAGCATATCTGGTTGACTGTGAGTCTGCTTTTTGCACACTACAGAATTGGAATTTTCACACTGACACCTACTAGATTAAATTTCCTTCTGCCCCAGGAGGGCGATCCGTCCCCATACACAGGACACGGCACTCTTCTGCACATGGATCTTTGTATAAGAAATCCAGGCCATGGATTTCTCAGTCAAGACATAGAGCTGATAATGTTGCTCATATTTCCTGACCCACTTGGAAGTTCAGCTTCATCAGTCCTGCCTGCCTAAAAATCCATAATAATCATGAATCTATGAAGCAGAGGGCAGTGGAAATAAGTTTTCTCATAGTTGCAATCTGGTCATCTACTTTCTTTGAGGATGCTGATCCTTTCTGCCCTTTTTACCTGAAATCTAGGGTTACTAATACTATGCACTTTATGGGGCTCTTGAAAGAATAAAGTAGGCCTGGGTGTACCTCAGAGTCAGAGTGTGAGCTTAGCATGCTTGGGACCCTGGACTCCATCCCTAATATGACATGGAAAAGACGTAACAGACAAAGGATGGAATCCAGTAGCTTATTCAATGCTTATCACGCGTTACTTTGTTCTTCATCAATATCAGTTCCTAAGTTTCAGTCAATGATCTGAACACAAAGGAAACAGCCATGTGAGATAGGTAAATTGAGCATCTTTCATTCTGGAATTCTGCCTAGAAAGTAGGATTGCTACCTGCCTCGGAAGAGGGTTTCTTCTTCCAGGCTGTGCTCAGTGAGAACAGGTATGATCAGACGGATGTCAGTTCACCCTCAGATCAATGAGATGCTGTCACTTCACATCAGCTGAACTGGACTGAGTTTCAATTCAGAAGAAATGCATCAACATAGTGAGAGAACCAGAACCTGTCCCATAAAGTATATAAGATTGAGAGACGGAGCCACAGAGATCCAAGGAAGTACAAGATCCTGGGATCAGAATGCTAATTCGAGGTAGAACTAACTCTCTCTCTCTCTCTTTCTCTCTCTCTCTCTCTCTCTCTCTCTCTCTCTCTCTCTCTCGTGTGTGTGTGTGTGTGTGTGTGTGTGTGTGTGTGTGTTTGTTTCTGAGGATGTATTAATGTTTACATACTAGGATGTTAAGAGATTATACAGTTCAAAATTGTGTAGAATACAAATTACCTCATTCCCAGTGTAATGACCATTTCTAACCCTGCATGGAGAAACACACTTTTAACGCAGAGAAATGGCCCAAGGACCACAGTGGCAAGTGCTTGGAATATATGTTATGAGGGTTAGAGTAGTTTGTTTAGTTTACCAGTAGATTTGTACCCGTTTAGCTTCTGCCTGGCACATGGTGCTAACAGCTTTAAAGTACATTTCAGACTCTGTGTCAGTTATTAGCCATCTTAGGCTGAACCGATACATTTTACTGTAACACCTTATGGTTTTGTGTGACATGGTAAGCATACTTCTAGGGACCCTAAGGTCACTTTCACCATCTGATTGACATCACAGCTCCAATGCTATATTGGACTTATTGGTCCCTTTTAATAAAGGAATATTTCACAATTGGTGAAAACTCTGTGCAAACATACATGGGAAGACACTGGCTCTGAATTCAATCCCTAGCACTTCTGGAATATGCCATGGTGGTGTCTGCCTACAGCGCAGTTCTGGGGAGCCAGAGGCAGGAGGATAAGCTCACGATCCTCCTGGACGCCCTGGGTTATGGTCTAGCCTAGGTCACAGGAGGGTTTCTTGTTGTATAATATAACATGGTTTGTTTCAAAATGGGTTTTCCTTGCCTTAACCCCATTTCCTTTTCTTCAGTTACAGAACAGCATGGTGACTGTAACTGATCTACTCTTCCAGAGGTCCTGAGTTCAATTCCCAACAAACAACATCCAACAACCAACATGGTGGCTTACAACAATCTAAAGTGGGATCTGGTGCCCTTTCTGGCATGCAAGTGTAATGCAGATAGGGCCCTCATACATAATTTAAAAACCCCACAAGGTTAGCACAGGTCACATATGTTTAAGACAGCGTGGCCGTATGCCTAAACCCATCTCTCTCCTCTCTTCTTTCTTTTCTCCCCCCCTCCTTCCCGCCCCCCCTTGTTTTTAAGACAAGGTATCTCTGTGTAGCCCTCCCTTGCTGTCCTGGAACTCACTTTGTAAACCAGGCTGGCCTTGAACCACCATCAGGCCAAAATCTCTTGTTATCTGAACCTCCGATAAATGGACTTGTTCAAGATGATAGAGCAACAAACCAAAGACTGGTATTTCAAGCCAAGCCTGTGTGTTTCCCAGGATACTTTGCATGGTCTCACACATAGGTGAGGATTACAGGACCCTAGAGGAGAGCTCCTGTGAAGGGTCGCAAAAACATCCAGAATGCTCGAGCAGTCTCTACCCTGGGAAACTCAAACAGTGCCAGAAGTCATTGGATACTGGATTTTATTTGTTCTGACCATCCAGTCACCGCGGTGGAAACAACAATCCTCAGGAAGGAGGCTCTGAGGAAGACCAGAGACACCAAAATAAACATTGCAGTTACTGTGAGAATTCCAATTGCCCATGAAGCAAAACACAGGACAAGGGGAGGGGAATTTAGAGTTAACTTGAGATTTCCAGCAAACATCAAGCAAGGCCTGAAAAACTCACTCCGGCAGAGAAACCTGCAACACGTGACAAGTCCCAGAACCGTCCTCCTTGGCGCTATTACTGCTATAGAGCCGTTGCTGGACAAGTCAGGAGTTACTCCCCAGAGACCTCAAGCCACCATTCAGGGGACCCCGCAGACCCTCCCCTTGTTTGGATCGCATGGGCTGCTGTTGCCCAATGCTGGCGGGGTGAAAGGGCTTCTCTTAAGGAAGCCCCAAATGAGTGAGCGAAGGAAACTGCCAACGAGCTTCCCTGCTATTCCAGTTTGGACCACCTGGGGGCCCCTGGCTTCAGAAAATTCAGTACCAGGTCCTGGCTTGGCACCCAGGGAAGGGTTAGGGGTTTGGGAGGCCTGCCTGAGCCCAGAGAGCCTGGGGCAGCTGGGTTTCCCCAGCACCTGAGGGCGGGCATACCGTGAAGTTTCAGGTTTCAGGGGGACTGGCAGTTGCATGTCTGAAGGCTTCTCTGTGCCTTGGAATTGTACAGAATGTCTCTTGTGGCTTTTTCTCCTCCCTCCTTTTTTCCTGTTGACTCTCCCCATCCGGCTCTATGAATCACTGGACTCCACAGGAAAGCGGCAGATGTTGACTTTTACTTCTTTTAAGCCAACGTCAGCTCTCTCCTGTGGAGTGGGGAGCAGGCAGGAGGTGAGAGGGAGTTGGGCAGAGGCGGGAGTGCAGGATAAGCTTTCCAGAGTTGTGAGGAAGGACAAAGTGAATGGGAAAGGAGGCAGGAACAGAATCTGTGATGCTGATGGGCGTTGGGGAAGATAAGCCCCCAAACAAAGACCCAAAGTTGGCTGTGGAACCCATCAGGAGGAGGAAAGCAGGGTGGGGACATTATGTGTGCCAGCCCTTCGTGTCTGAGGCAAAGCCTCATCTCCTGCCAGAAGCATCCCAGCGGCTCAAAAGTCAAGTCAGGCTGCAGGACTGGAGACGTATTCCAGAAGCGCCTTTCCCCTTTGAGCCTCCAAGCCTCACTTTTGGACATGAGTCTCTTGAAAAGGCTGCCAACGAAGACGTTTTGAGCCTTCTCCTACAGTCAGTGCTCCAACTTCTCTTCGCTTTGTTCTTCCTTGGGGATTTTCTTACGGGCAAAGAAGCCAAGCTATGGAGGAAAAGATACAAGTAATGGCCCGATGCCCTGACTGAGGGTCTTGCCAACATCCCCCCTCGTCTCTGAGGTCTTCACTTTTGTTCTGCTTCCAAAAATGGGGTTCAAATTTTAATTTGGCAGAGATTAATTTTACCATCATTTGTGGGCTAGAGCAGAGGCAATCTGAACATCTCTCTCTCTCTCTCTCTCTCTCTCTCTCACACACACACACACACACACACACACACACACACACACACACACCAGCCTGTTTAACTGTCTAGCACAGAGCCTGTCCTTCCTGATAGAATAAGATGCTTCAAACTGTGAGCCTGGTGTTCCCCACCACCCTCAGAAGCCGAGCTTACCTTCCACAGGCAGAAGACAAAGAGAGCGAGCAGGAGCAGCCCTCCCAGGATACTGCCAAGGAGGACCCACAGGGAGATGAGGGTGACCAGGGTCTGAATCACCTCCAAGAGGCTCTGCATATCAAAGAGAGCGTGTTTTGCTTTGTTTTGTTTTAGGGATGAGTTTCTGTGGGTTTGTTAATTTGGTTTTGAGGCAGAGTTTCATTATATGTCCCAGGCTGGCCTTCAACTCTTGGCAAGTCTCCTCTCTCAGCCTCCCAGGACTCGGATTACAAGCATGCATCACCACACCTGGTTTGTGTTTTATATGTGTCCTTTAACACAGATAGCTTCACTCAATTTAACAAAGCCAGCCCCCAAATAGAGTAAAAAATAAAACAAAACCTCTTTCTACTTAAAGCACTGAATCAAGAAGCAGAGCCGCAGTAGAGTGGCCACTTCTGGTACAGTTTTGCTCAGAAAAATCTCACTGTGGGGCTGGAGAGATGGCTCCATGGTTAAAAGCACTTGTGGCTCTTGCAAAAAGGATCCTGTTGGGCTCCCAGTACCCACATGATGGCTCAAATCCATCTCAGGTCTGAGGGACCCAATGCCTTGTTCTGACTTCCAATCACATGTGCACTTTACATGCAGGCAAAACACTGATACACATAAGGTTTTAAAAACTAAATTGGAGGGCTGGAGAGATGGCTTACAGGTTAAGAGCACTGGCTGCTCTTCCAAAAAGGTCCTGAGTTCAATTCCTAGCAACCACATGGAGGCTCACAACCATCTATAACGAGGTCTTACGCAATCTTCTGTTGCGCAGGCGTACATGCAGGCAAAACACTGTATATGTAATAAATCTTTTTTAAAAATTAAATTGGAAAAGAAGAGGGGAGGGGGAAGCATCCTTTATCCATCCCACTGCTGCTATTTCCACAGAGATGGCCCTACCTCACTCCAGCAGGAGGCCTCATTCAGTTGTAGGACACTGCCCTCCTCAGTTCCTAACTTGAAGGTGCTGACCACTGTCAGAGACTTGAATTTGGCCTGTGATAGGAAGACATTTAAACTGAGAGACATCGTCTCAGGTAATGCAGAACCCCAAGAACAAAATTGACGCTCGGCAGCACAGTTACTAGAGCCCCAAAGGTCACAATAAGATGCTGGAGATCAAGGAGACAAAAGGAGACAGGGAGGAAGCCTCTTCTGCAAATGCACAGTCGACAAAGGCGGTCAATTCCCCTTTCCTGTCAGGGACTTCCATGGGGCATGTTTCCCACCAACTCCCACTAACCCTGATACTAGGATCTGAGTGTGGGTTGAGTGTCTTTTACCTTTCCTGTGGCAGAGCAAGTGTGAGACAACCCCCCAGCCCAGTGCCATGTAGGACCTGGGTTGGGTGGGCCATACCTGAGATGTCACAGGCAGGGCATAGCACTCGCGAGGTGACCCCAGACATGCAAAGGCCCTGGTCACCACTAAGATGAGCAAGTAAATGGAGAGATGAAAGAGAATGAGAAGAGAAAGATGTGTTCACGGTGAAGAGAGGCAGAACCAGAGACCTGAGGAAAGTGAGAAACAGCCCGGTGTGAGTAGGTGGTGAAGCAATTAAGGCCATGGTGAGGTCCTGGCCATGCAGGAGGGAAGAACAGTGGGAAAGGCGTTTACCCTCCGGAAGAATTCATTGTGAACCAGCCTCAGCACTCCAACAGAGATCTCAGTCCCCTTCACCAGCTGCCCAAGATGGCACCTCACTACCTGACACCGAGTGTTACTCCCATTCTGTCAGAAGAGAGATAAGACAGTGTCCTGGAACGTAAAGATCCTCACTCCCACCACCTGTCACCAAACAGCTCTCTCTGCTTGCATTCCCGTGCCAGACACCTTCCTACCAGTCTGCTGGTGTGCTGAAGCTCCTCTGGACGCACAAGGGATCCTGGGGGCTCAGTCAGGTCCTGCACTGTGCAGCTTGCCTAGACAAAGAGCCAATCTGAAAGACCCTCCTAGACCAGCCACGCTACAACCCTTCTCTACATAATCTCTTGCCTTCCTCCCAAGCTGCAGGTCACAGCACAGGTCACAGGAGGAGGCAGTCCTCTACGAATTCAAGTTGGCAGGGTTCTACACACTCTAGCCCAGACTCACATTGCTAGCAATGACCTGAGATAGTGACAGGAAGTAGTTGCCCCCGTGGGCTACAGCTGGAAGGACGGCCAAGACGATGAGGCCACTGACCACACGGCAGCCAAGGTTCTGAACCTGGGAGAAGAATTTAAGTTGGCAAGAGGCAAAGGGCAGAGGGCCTGGTTCACCTACCGGCCCCCCTTCAGCCACTCGAATCCACAGTGACTCTTCTCAACCTTTGTCCTCACAGCCGTTGCTCTTCCCCACACGCCCCCAGAATGCTGAGACCCCTCCAGCTTCTCACCCTAATAGTGGTTTTGAATTCAGGGCCAGGACCCACGGGGAGAGTCCTGTAAGGGTGAACCTCGTATCGATGCAGCGTGGACTCACTGTGTAGACACCAAGCCAGGAAGTGTAAGGCCACGGCCACAACACAGACACAGGGCACACGGTCAGCACACAAACGTAGGTTCAGGGAAGGTAGGGGTCAGCACATGGATAATGAGACAGGGATGCGTGACAAAGAAGGAAAATAAATATAACACAATCTTCCTTTAAAAAAAATGTTTGGCCATATCCTCATAACATTTTATCCCAGTTCTAATGCTGAGGACCTGACAAAGCTCAGGAAAGTGAGATACTTAGGAGGAACAGTTGACTACAAGTGAGGACCAAGGGTTTGTGTCCCTGGGAACACTGAAGCACAGGGAAGGGCAGGGGGAAAACACAAAGGACGTGAGTCTGGGTCAGAACAGGTGGCCTCCGGGAGCCCAGCCTTACCTAGAAAGCATGAGGTGAGGCTCATACCGCACGAAGGCTGAGGTCTGAACTGTATTATCCTGAAGGGTCTCGTTGCTCTCCAGGCTACTGCTGCAGGGTCAGGATGAGACTTTTACATCCCAGGCCCTCCTCTGGGACATTTTTGCTACTAAAGGAATCAGGGCTGTTCTTCCAGCCCCCCACTTCTCTGATTTCCAGTCAAGAGCCCTGAAAGGGGTAGGGGAGGGGGTAGCTGCTTTATTCTCACCTACTGGCAGCCAGCCTCACGAAGACCTGGTTCAGGAGGAAGGTGCAGCTAAATTCAAACTCTAACAGGAAGGTCACCTGGGGGCAAGGGACATGCATGGGTTAATAAATTCTTCCTTGTGGAAAACCCACTAAGGAACAAGAGCCACGTCTACCTCCTTCCCAGAAAGTCCACGCCCCATGGATCCCTGACCCTGCTTTCCCGGCACCTTTTCCTCATTCTGAGCCCCTAACTCACCTTGGCCCCAGCCTGGAAGACCGGATGCCCCACCATGCATAACCGGATGTGGGGGGAAGGCACTGCACACTCCACCTTCACTGATTTGGGCCCCTGCAGGCAGAGGAGGGAGGGGGAGGTTAGAGCTGGGGCTGCCCTTCGCAGACTACACACCTCCCGCTTCCTGCCTCCCTCCAAGGGTACCTGAGGAGTGAGACTGGCCAGGTGGAGGTTTCTAGAGAAGCTGAGGTTCAGGCTGGTGTTGTAGGCATTCTCCTTCTTGTTCTCCAGGGTTGCTGACACCAGCAGCTTCTGACGGCTACCCCGAACAACAAACGGGGATTTCCTAAGAGCGGGAGACAAAGGAAAAGACGGAGAGGAAAAAGAGAATCAAAAGTCTCACTTAGTGCATGCTTTAGTCCCCGGCCAGCTAGGCCTGCACAGGGACAACCTGACTCAAAAGCCCCCTCCCTCCCTCGGGTTCCTCCTGCTGTGCCTAACACGTCTGCGTCGAACCTGGAGCCTCTGACGTCCATGTCAGCTCGAAGCACCAGGTCTGCAATGCATTCGTTGTCAGGGCCACAGTCTTTTGAGAAGGGGACCTAGAAGAGAATTAAGGGGTGAGGGCTGAGAGGAAGGTAAGGAGGAGGGACTGAAACTGGGGGAAAGTGAAGAGAAGAGAGGCCATGTTTCCAGCCCTGGGACCCTGCTAACCAGCTTCCGTATAGAGGTGGATGATCCCTCATCCAGCACAGGCCCTGGCTTTGTGGTGTTGTCCAAGGCAAAAGCCACAGTCAAGGCCACCGGCCGGAGGTAGTCCGAGGTGTCCTGAGGGAAAGCAGAGGGCAGAGTCACTGGTGGGGAAGCAGGATTGGGGTAGAAGCCAGGCCTCTGCAGAATATGCTAAGTGTGACTGCCTATGAAGCACTTCCTGTGTCTGGGCATTGTCCCAAGGTTTTCACAGCGCGATGAGATGTAACTCAAGTGCAACACCTGTGATATACTTGTCAGTAGATACCACGCTTTATCAGACAAGGATGCTGAGATGTGGCAGTTGAGTAACTTGGCAGAGTTCACAGTGACAAGTTCTAGAGCTAGGATCCCAATCCGTATCATCCTGACCCCCAACCCTGAATTGTCTCACTCTCTCTGCTTCGGTTTTGTGTTTTGTGGCTGATCTGGTTAAAATTCCTCTGGCACCCAGGCTTTTCCTCATTCTCAGGACCAACGCAAAGCAGTTCCTACCCCGTCCTCACCAGGACATGGAAGTGCAGCTGTTCACATGTGACATCGCCTACGCTGAGCAGTAGCTGCTGAGGGGACAGCCGCTGGCTAGAGCCATCAAATGCAGCACGCACCGCAGCCGTCCACTCATCCAGTGATGCTGAGAACCGTATGTCTGCCGGGAAGAGGCAAGCATGAGTGGAGACAGACACAGACACTGAGGAGGGCCAGGGCTTGAGGGATACATCGTAGTCACTCACAGAATCTGCGATCCCAACGCCCAGGGGTGTGAGAGGTTACTCGGAAGCAAAGGGTTGCAGTCAGGCAGGCTGCCTCCTGGCCTCGTCGCCTACAGTCCTTCTGGACCACGCTGATGTGAGGTGGGGTCACATCCAGGGTTGGTGTCAAGTGGATGATGGGCTGGGAGCTGCAACAGGGTGGGAAAGAAATTTGAAAAGGAGCAGCTAAGTCTGTCTCCCCTCTCTCCAACACACACACACACACACACACACACACACACATGTACAACCCTAGACTGGGGATGGAGCTTAGTGGTAGAGCTCTTGACCTGGGGCTGTGCTTCAGAAGAAAGGTAAAGGTAAAAACTGCACCCTTACTGCTTAACTTCCCCCATAATTAAGCAAAAATTAACTAATTAATTTTTAGAAATTTGAAATGGTCTAACTATGTCAGACCAGAAGCCTATGACAGAAGTCACATAATAATACATTCAATTTCATAGGCACAAATGTCAGGCTGTAGAGATGGCTCAGCGCTTAAGAGAGCACTGGCTGCTCTTCCAGAGGACTCAGGGACCAGGACCCACATGGCAACTCAAGGACAGCTGTAGGACTCCAGTTTCAGGGGATCCAGCGCCCTTTTCTGGTCTCTATAGGCACTGCACACACAGTGCATAGATGTGCAAACAGGCAAAACACTCATAACACACAAAATAAAAATAAATAAACACTGTCAAAAATCTTTATGTGGGCCATCTAATATGATACTTACAATAAGCCTGTAAGAAAGCAGCAATTACTTTCATTCTAAGAACTAGGAACCAAGGCATCAGATTACTTTACCAAGAAACCCAGGTTTAATCTGTGACCTTTGTTCTTCTAAGCTGTATTCCACTGTCCGCTGCTACCCAGGCTGGCCTCCTCACCTGAGCAGGACAGCTGCCCCATGGGCACCCACAGCAACATCCACAAGCTCGTCTCCATCCAGATCTAACCTGCCATCTACACTTCGGCCAAAGTAGCGGAGGGCCTGAGGCATGGAGACAGCAGCAATCCTCTGAGAATGAGAGAAAAAGGACTGAGGAGGGACTCACACCGGCTTGTCTGTCCCCCGCTGGGTTCCTTCTAGCATTCCCATCAGCTAAAAGAATAAGAAAAGCCTGCCTGTCTCAGGAATCCCTCACTCACCATCTCTTTTTCAACCTATGAGCTCAGGGGCTTGTTTGGCTTGAGTCTTAAGCCAAGTGGAGGGTAAACAGGTGAAGAACACAGCTCCCATCCCACTGCTGTGCCCCATTTTCCATTCTTTGTTTATATATATATATATTTTTTAATTTATTTATTCTTGTTACATCTCAATGGTAATCCCATCCCTTGTATCCTCTCATTCTTCCCTGCCTCCCATTTTCCCCTTACTCCCCTCCCCTATGATTGTGCCTGAGGGGGACCTCCTCCCCCTGTATATGCTCATAGGGTATCAAGTCTCTTCTTGGTAGCCCATTCTTTGTTTTTGAGACAGCATTCTCACCAGGCTGGCCTTGAACTCACAGAGACCCACCTTCTGGGATGGAAGGCTTGTGCCACACACACTGCTAACCTGGGTGGGATGTGGCCTGACTCCAGTCTGGGTTCCATGATATAGGTATAGTGCTCCCTGGTGCCCATCTTCCAGGGGTGCCCCAATTGCTACATCAGCAAAACCATCATGGTTCAGATCAGGAAGAGCAGCCATGGCAAAGCCAAACCGAGAATCCTGGGAGCGTTCTGGCTGAAGGGTTCCTTGGAGCATCAGCAAAATTTGCTTGTAGTGGAGAGGAGAAAGAAAGAATTACTCATCTGTGGCCCTCCCTGCTCAGCAAGCTCTCACATGCATTTGCCCCCCTCTCCCCTTCCTTCCACCCTCTTACCTGGCCCACCACATACACATAAACACGTCCTGTCTCTTTGTTCTGGGGACCCAGGAACATGGGAGCCGCCACAAGTAAGACATCAGTTATTCCGTCCCTATCTGTATCCAGCGGGCAGAGCTCACTGCCAAAGTACGAGCCAATCTGGGAGTGGTGGGTAGTGATGACCCCAGAGAAGAGGGAAGGTGGTTGTGAACAGCTGGCCTCAGCGGGAAGCACTCGCCAGCCAGCCAGGCTGGTCCTTACATCCCTGACAGGCCGCCTGCCAGAATTCCACAAGGACTTCCCAGTCTTGCCAGGTCCCTTCTCGCCCTTCTCCTTCAGTCCATGGGGGTCCAACGGTCCCACCCTCCCTTCATCTCATACCTGCTCCCCCTGGAGGCTCTGGGCAACCCTCACAGCCCCATCCTTCTTTAGCTGGAAGGCGATAACTTTTCCTCGATGTCTAAACCTCGGTGCCCCCGAGAGAAAGAGGCGGCGTCCACCCGGCAGAAGCATGGAGGAAACGGAGTAGCCTAAAGTGAGTGGACATCAGATGTAAAAGGCAACAAGATGAGGTCAGGACGGAGGGTTTACTGCAGGAACACGATGGGGTCTCAAGAGACTTAAGGAGACCGGTGAACAACTGCGTGAGTTAAGAGGGAGGGCCTCATACACCGGTCTCCCGACTCTCCCAGCTTCCTGCAACTCTAGGTTACTCACCCAGGTAGGCTGCGTGGTTCTGCAATGCAGAGGGGAATTCATCTTCCAGGGCAGTTCGTGGGGGGAAAAGGCGGCGACCTTCTTCAAGCCATAGCACTGAGCCCCCCCAGTCATAGGCCCCCACCATTCCAAAGAGAATACCGTCCTGAAGGGCAGAACCAAATGAGGGCACTGGGAAGACCTGGGGGGAGGAGGGCAGGGTGCGCGAGCGGAATAGGCAAAAAAGAGAGCTCTCCAGCAGTAAGGGTACGTAAGGGTACACTGTGGTCAGAAAAGCATGGAAGGTCAGGATGTGGGCTGGCTAAAGGAGAAATCTAGAAGGGCCTTAGGGTTGAAGTTATCTGACTCAGAAACAGGAGAGGATTACGAAGAGATTGAAGGCTCTGTCTAGGATGTTGTGGAGGATCCGGGTCTATCCAACCTGTAGCCGGTGGGTGGAGAAGCCAATCTCAGACATTTCTAGCCCAAAGGAGCTTTCATTTTCTCCACGGGACCCTTGGGTGGGAGAAAACGACAAGGCGCTATCAGGGGGAGCTCGCCCTACTGAACTCACTCTAGAACGCCCCAATCCCGTCTTCCATTTCGTCAGGATACTCATTACCTTCAAGACCGAAAATTCGGTCTCCCAGGGCATCTACAATGTCGGTCAGTGCAGCCTCATCTGTGACATTAAAGAAGAATCGCTCATCTGGATCACTAGCGATATCTCTGATTTCCCGAAGGAAAGAGCTGGGGTCTCGCTGTCGACGGAGATAGTGACCAAGGACCTGAGTTCAAGATCGGGGTCCATTAGCTGTGCGGAGTCGGGTGTTAGAGCAGATTCAGAACACAGCCAGCCAAGGCAAAGAAGGGAAGCCCAGGTGGTGGCTAATACTATTTTCTCTATGTGTCATATCCTGACAATCTTTCTCCACCAGTCTTTCTAGACCCAGAGTCAGTTTTTGGTCTGGGAAGATGACTCAGTGAGTAAAGTGCTTGCCAAGCAATCCTGAGTTCAGATCCCCAGTCCCACGTAAATGCTGGACACAATAGCACAAGTTTATCTGCCATCCCAGCATGACCAAGAGACAGGAGGCTGAGACAAAAGCCTGTGGGCCAGCTAGCCTGGTGTGGCAGTTTGAATAGGTATGGCCTTTATAGACTCTTGTGTTTGAATGCTTGGCCCGTAGTGGGGTGGCATTATTAGGAGGTGCGGCCTTGTTGGAATATGTGTGGTCTTGTTGGAAAAAGTGCAGGAAGTGTATCGCTGTGGAAGCAGGCTTTGAAGTCTCATTTATGTTCAAGCCACTTAGAGTGCGACAGTTGCTTCTGCTGCCTGCAGATTAAGATGTAGAACTCTCAGCTCTTTCTCAAGCACCATGTCTGCCTCTTCCCTGCCATCCATGGTGATAATGAACTAAACCTCTGAAGTGTAAGCCAGCCCCGATTGAACGCTTTCCTTTTATAAGCGTTGCCATGGTCATGGTGTCTCTTCACAGCAATGAAACCCTAAGATGCCTGGCTTGCTGTATGCAGCAGTGGACAAGGCATCCAGTCTGCAGCTTGTTCTGTGACGTACATTTACATACCGTGGTGTGTGCACATACTTATGCAAACACATTCTACAAACACACACACACACACTACAACACAAAACAAAACCAAAAAACGCCGGAGTCAAGTCTCACTGCAATCCCGTAACGTGTCACTCTTCCAGCCTCACAGGCCTTTAGCGCTGCGGGGAGCTCCTCTCCATCATGGGACTCGCCGTCAGTGACAACCACCAGCAGCCTAGCAGCCTCCGGCCTGCCCCCCCGGGACTGACTGAACCCTTCTGTGCTGAGGAGAAAAGGAAAAGAATGAGATATGGTCATGTGTATGTGCGTGCATGGAGTACACACACACACACACGTGAGTATACACACACACACATGTGAGTACACACACACACACGAGTACACACACATACAGCACACAGTGTATTTAACACCATCAGCAGTCTTTTAGGCCATCCCCTGACAGAGTCATAACTTGAATGTTTGGATGGCACACGACATATATAACAACCCATCACCAGTGTAAGTAAGATCAAGCTTTATCCGTTCATAGATTAATTTAGCCAACGTTGCATTTGGGTTGACAAGATCAAGGGACTGGGAAGTAGAGGCTAGCTAGGTCAGGTAGTCTCCCCAGGGTTAGTTTAGGGTCATGCTTGAGAGGAAGGCTAGGACATGAGTGACTGAGAAGCTAAGAATCAGAATTGACACGAGAGGAGAGGAGATGGAGCTCTGTTTGCAGAAACAGAACAGACACGGTGAGACACGCACTCCACTCCAGACCCCTCCACAGCCCTGCTGACCCTTCAGCCTCCCGCATCTCCTTCGCCATGCCTCGCCATGCCTCACCATGCCACCATTATTGCTTGGGCAGTCCTCGTTTCTCTCCCCTCCTGCCGGCTGAGGTTCCTTGCTGCTCTCACAACTTCTTCCTTTGTTCGGAAGTCTCCCAGGGACCACTCGTGCACGGGGATCTCCCCGTACTGCACCAGACCTACCTGAGAATGATAGACCACGTTTCCAAATGGGATGCATGTAGAGGGCTTGAAGGTGGAGAACAGAGGGCAGATGTAGGCAGAAGGTTATTGTGTAGTTTAAATGCTGATTTCTGTCTCAATGTTGTGAAAACACCCCTCCCCAATTGTTCCCTGGTGTGCCAGTAAAGCAGCTTACAGCCAGTGGCTGAGCAGGGGAGAGAATAGGGCTGGACTTCCTGCCAACCAGGGGAGGAGGAGTTAGAGGAGGAAATAGGGGATTCGCCAGAAAATGGAGCCACAGATAGAGGTCCAAGGAAGGTCAGGAGGAAGGAGCTGGAGCTGAGGAAAGCTACAAAGTGCAAGTATAGATGGGATGTTTGCTGGGAGAAAGACAAAAGAGCATAGAGGGTTAAGGACAGACTTGAACTACTTAGATTGTGCTGTGAAGCTTAATTTTAAACAAATATAAAAGAGTCTCAATTATTTGTGTGATAGCCAGGTTAAGAAATAAGCTAAGAGAAACAAACACAGTTGTATAAAAATAACTTCAGGCCAGGCGTGGTGGCGCACACCTATAATCCCAGCATTCGGGAGGCAGAGGCAGGTGGATCGCTGTGAGTTCGAGGCCAGCCTGGTCTATAAAGTGAGTCCAGGACAGCCAAGGCTACACAGAGAAACCTTGTCTCGAAAAACCAAATCAAAACAAAACAAAAATAACTTCAACAGATGGCGGGGCGGGGTGTGGGGAGGAGACATGGAGGAACAGCAACTGAAGCCTCTGGGCCCCAAGCAACTGCATGCAGCAGAGCAGAGCAGTGAGTGTGGCCCACACAAAACCAGACACTTACTTCAAAGATTATGAGATTTTTGTGACTTTTTGGTAACTTAATCGCACAATTCTTGAGCATGACTTCTGTAGACGACAATGTCCTGGTGTGATGTCAAGAGGTTGGACATCCCTGATTACACTGAAGGGACCCTCTGAGCCCATCCGTGTTTCATTCTCTTACCTGTATCTGTTCTGGATCAATAAACAGCCTCCCTACGAGCCTCCGAAGGAAAGTCTGAACTTCTGACCAGGGATAGATACTATTGGAGCCGTCCAAAACAATGACAACATCCATGTAGGTAGGACAGCCTGGAAGAGGGAATATAGTGATGGGAAACTAAAACATGGAAGGATGCTGGGAGGAGGTTTGTCACAGGAGGATGCTTTGGTGTAAGCATTTACTAGGGACTTCTCTCTCACATACAAGGAAAGGACTGTGCCAGGCCCTACGTGTAAAAATGAATGAAAAGAGAGGTGTGAGGAGTGAAACACACACCAGGCAGAAGCCTACCACTACTGTGTGCTAGGGCAGACTGAGAGCGGGTTGCGTGTGTGTGTGTGTGTGTGTGTGTGTGTGTGTGTGTGTATGCATTATGTGTATGCATTATGTGTATGCATTGTGTGTGTATGTGTGTATGCATTGTGTGTGTATGTGAATGTGTGTATGCATTATGTGTGTATGTGTGTGTGTGTGTATGCATTGTGTGTGTATATATGTGTGTGTGTGTGTAAATTGAACCAAGGCCTCTACTCATGCTCTACCCATGTGTCACTAAGGCCAGTACACAACAGTGCGTGTTTATTATGCCAGTCCTTGAGAGGCTGAGGCAGGCAAATTTCCAAGCCCAAGGGTAGCCTGGCCTACATAAGACTATCTCCAAGAAGGCAGCAAATAAGAAGGTATATGCAGGGCAGGAGGGGAGATCAATAACTGATTGCTCGCGTGGCATCCGTAAGATCCACAAAAAGTAAGAGAGACACCGAAGACTCTGAGAAAACGCACTGAGATAGAGAACATTGTGAACAAGGGAAAATAGAGGTCCCAAAGCAAATGGCTCACAGTAAGATTAACAGAAATGTGATGGCTGAGGTGTGCAAAGCTGGGTCTTTTAAGTTGGTTAAACCAGATCCTGGCTTCTTGAGGCTCTGGTAAAGAGTGTGAATTCTAATCTGTTAGCAAACAGGAGCCTCTCCTGCAAGCGCAATGGGGGACGACAAGGCTAGCCATGAGGCCCTCCACCAAGCCTCTTGTCCTGTTTTTCCCACCCAGCATCCCCATCTGGGAACCGTGGCCCTTCTCAGGTCCTTCCTCTGGCTCACGTTGGGCGGTGGGTGCCAGGCTTCCCTGAGGCCGGAATGAAGCATCCACATGGGCACATATTCCAGAACTGAAGATGGAGCTGCCACAAGCACGGGACCAAAGAGGTGCACAGGCCTGGGTGGGCGGGGAAGCAGTTACTCCCAGGCTTGAGCCCCTTAGAGCATGCAGCTAATTAGAAAGACACTGAGATCACTCCGTAGGCCGCCCTATCTCACTCTCCAGGGTTTTTTAATTCCTCATCTCTTCTATGTAGACTCATTTCCCGTACCACAATGCTCTTTTGTTGTGGTTTGGTTGGTTTCTTGGTTTCTTTTAAATATATTTTATTAATTTATTCATATTACATCTCAATTGTTATCCCATCCCTTGCATCCTCTCATTCCTCCCTCTCATTTTCCCCTTACTCCCCTCCCCTATGACTATGACTGAGGAGGACCTCCTCCGCCTATATATGCTCATAGGGTATCAAGTCTCTTCTTGGTAGGTTTTGTTTTTTTGAGACAGGGTTTCTCTGCATAGCCCTTGGCTATCCTGGAACTCGAGCTGTAGACTGGGCTGGCCTTGAACTCAGAGATCCACCTGCTTCTGCCTCCAGAATGCTGGGATTAAAGGTGTGCACCACCACCACCCAGATACCATAATGCTGTATTCCCTGCTTTCTGAGGCCCTTCCTTTAGCTCACCATGAATCCCCCATCACCATCGGTCCCAAGTAGAGACATCCCCAGGTGCATATTCACGGCAGGCTGAGATGAATTTCCCAGTTGATAGTCACCTGGTTTTGGGGGGGGGGGAGAGAACGGAGTCATGGGGTCATAGGTCAGCTGCTGCAGTTCCAGGTAGTTTGGAAAGAGAATGAAAAGGAATCAAGTTGAAGACAAGGTCCGTGTAAGTTATGGGGTAAAGAAGCTGATGTACAAGGGGTCAGAGTTCCTGGGTGTCAGGCATCTTCTTACCCAGGTGGCCCTTGGCACACGGAGCATCGTGGGATCCCCCTATAGAGCAGCGATAAACATCCCCCCTCCGGTCACCTGAAGGCCCATCCCAGGGGGCGCCCACCAGCATCCTGGGAGGGGAATAGCGATATAAACATCAGGTAAGCAGGATCCTTAGTATAGGGGGAGGAAAAATGCACAGAGGTGGCAAGCTTAAAGCCCTGGGCACTTTCAAAGACCAGCTTGGAGACTCATCTATCTTGCCTCCCCTTTATCACAGCCCCTCTCCCCGAGGTCCTCCGGTGTCCTTCTTACGATCGCTGTCCACCCCCAACATGCTGTAAGACACTGTATCCAAATTCGGCCTCTGGTGGCCCTGTGAACAGGCGTGGGTGATGCTCGTCCAGATTAAAAGGGGAGCAGAGACCTGGGGGAGGGGAGCAGGATCATAATCACCATCAACAAATCAGTTGATGGGAGACTAGAAAGGCATAGCCTGAGATAAGACATGAGGGAGTGTTTCCATCTCAGTGTGTTTGCCTGGTTACTATAAGCTGTCCTGGCCTGTGTCAACCTCAGGGACTCAGAGCCCCAGATGGGGTGACTGGACAAGTTTGCTCCTGCGTGGGGGTCATAAGGCGCTCCGCCACGCTGGAGCACAGCTGGATTTCTATTCTCACTCCTGAAATCTCATTCACAGACACATCTAAAAAGGTCAAGTTACTCTCTCCTCCTACACATCCTCCTGAGGGAGCGGGCCGTTGTGCAGATGAAGAATAACCACCCCTTCCAAGTTCCTCCCCAACCCAGGGCCATAGGGAGGGCGAGGAGCTCCCTGTCTGGGTGCCTCCTCTTTCCATTCCTTCTTGACACTGTCACCCTAGCACTCACGGTTTCTCCAAGGTCTAAGACGCTGGTTGCTTCCAGCCTAGCAAACCTCAGTGCTAATTACCTGGGTGGAACCACCGGCCTGCCCGCCCGCACACACAGTTTGCCATCTATCCTTGTTAAGGGTCTTGCCAACCCGAGATTCCCCCACAATCCAATCAATATCTCACCCACCTCCCAAATACCCCTCACCTACTCCCACTCAGACTTCAGCCCTCTCTAAGGGTCCCCACACCCCACTGGTTCCTTTCTTCTGACCCCAATACCCATAAAATCAGAGCTGGTATTTTAAGAAACAAAGATTATAGGGCACTAGCAGGGGAAAAATTCCAAGCTTCTTGTCCCTCCCACGATTCACTTCTCCATTTGTGTCTTGTTCCTTACGTTCAAGCAACCATCCCTCACTCCACCCCACACCCCATATCTGTACCTTCACCTCACACTGCGCTCACTTTCAGAAAGGCATTTTGTATGTGAGCCATTTTGCATCCAGGAAATTGGCAGGGTTATGAGACCAGGGACTGCAGCTCCCTCCTTAGATGAGCCCAAAGCTCTGACCACACAGTCAGGCAGTTTACGCCTCAGCACCAACTAGCACTACTGGTGGAGAGAGGCAGGGAGGGCGACAGTAGGGATCAAGCCAGCTTCACTGAAGAGGAGAGACATGTTTCTTTTCTGTGGCCTCGTTTCTGCAGAGTTTAGGGCAAAACTTTCAGATAATTAGGTACAAGCTCACTCAAGCCCTTGGCAGTTCCAGCTCCCGCCATTTGGGAATCTAAGAATGTGAGTGCACACGTGCAATACAGCATCAGTGTTAAGTCCTGAGCAGAACTGCCAAAGAATTTTAACTGTAATGGTTCTGGTTCTAAACAACCCACATATCTTCCATTCCCACCAGAACCCAAGTTCACTCTCCTCACCTGTCAGCAACGCCAGGGGCAAGAGCAGGTGAGGAAAAGAGAGGCCCTCCATGCCTGCTGTCCTGTCCTGTCCGAGATGCCCTCTGTGCCTCCCGGGCCCTCTCCTCTCCTCTGCTGTTTTACTCTCCCTCCTATCCTGCCCCCTCCCACTGGCAGCTAAAAATAAAGTTGGACGGAACGGGAGGGGTGGTGGTAGGGAACTGTGGGGAGCCCCAGACCAAGAGGACAGAGCAGTCTTAGTCCAGATCTCCGCCTGGGTGCTGCCCCCTGGAGGCCTCGGCTAATATGCACAGAGAACACACATTTTGACCCTTTCTGAGGATACTTTTTCCCACTGTTTATTTGTTGAACCATTTCCTTGGGTTTAGAACAGAAAGAAGTTAAGAGACAATTTTTTGACTTATTAATCTCGACCTGATATATGCAAAATAAAAGCTGACAGCAGTGACAGCAGCATTTTCCTCCCTACTGTGTGAAGGACACGTCCCACTGTGACCTTGCCAGTCCACTGAGTTCTAGTCACGTTCACGTGTGTTTAAGCTTCCGGAGAGTCTTTGCCTGTGAGCAGGTGAGCTCTGTAGGGTTAATACAACTGTTTTGGTTTAGACCATCGTACCCCCAGCTTGAGGCTATAAATGTCTCAGGAATGGTAGAATCATCTTAGTTCTTTTGTATGTCCACCACCTACTGCTATCCCCCAACACCTAAGTTCTCAGTGAAAACCTGGGAGTAACTAGCAGCCGATGCCACAGAAACCCACCCATAGTCACAGGAACTGAGGCTTAAAATATCCAGAACATGAAGAGACCAGACCAGATACTGACGAGCAGCTGGGGGGAGTGGCACACACCTGTGTTCTGGTTACTCAGAAGCCTGAGGCAGAACTCAGAGGTTCAGGCCAGCCTAGGTAACACAGTGAGACCCCCATCTTAAAGATGAATAAATAAGTCAGTCAGCAAACTGATCTTTAATTTGTTGACCTGGAAGGCTTGCCTGCACTGTGGGCACGGACCACAGCTATTTACACAGATTCACTGTACAGTATTTACAGCAAGAGGCCAGACATACCATCAGTCTGGATAGTTAAAGGGCAAGAGAGCCAGGTGAGGAAGGACACGCTAACATCAAAGTGTAAGCAGAAACTCAAAAGTGTGGGGACAGAGATGGGGCAGGGGGCAGGGAGTCTGGGGAGGGGACACAAGGAAGGAGCAGCAGCCTGCAGTGGAGAGAGTCACTGGGAGATTTGCTGGGACACGAAATTAAGCCTTGGAAATTATGGTGTGAAGGGGGAGGAAAATGCTACATGCTGCTTCAGAGAACAAAGAACACGGTGATTAGCACCTTACCACCCAAACGTACACTCCCTACCAAGAAGTTACTCTCCTTAAGTATCTAAACAGGGGGTTAAGAAAGACAATTCTGTCGCACAGTGACAAATTCTTAACTAGACTCAAGTCAGATAAAGGGAAGAGAGCAAAGAGATTCTGGCAACGTGAGAGACCAACTGCGCAGGCAGCTTCTGTTGACCTTCCGACCTCGGCTACGGCAAGGTTCTTCCCTTTGTCCCCAGGTGTCTGGATTTTAACTTCAGTCAGGGAGCGGATCAGAATGATGCTGGCTCATGGGGGACAATCTAAGATTCCATGTCACCAGCTCAGGCTCCCTCCTAGCGTGGACATAGTGTCAGGGCTTGAGTCGTAGCCAGGGACAGATCAGGGTGAGAATAGACAGAATGGAGGATATGAGGCCACACAGGCCCACGACCCCAGGGCCACAGCGCCACAGGCCTAGTCTGTCCAGTGGTATGAAGAGGTCACAGGCATTCCTGAGCACGTCCAGCAGAAGAGGGGGGTGACCCCTAAGAACACGAACCAGTAGCAGGATTCGGAGTTGAAATTTCAGAGCCAGTTGTGGCAGGGACCCTCCCGGAGTCCCTGGTCCCCCAGGTCCCCCAGTCTCAACTCCTACACCAGAAACCTTCATGCGCCTGCTGTAAGCCGAGGTCTCCTGCTCCATCAGTAGGCGAATCTCGTAAGCGTCACGGCTCAGATTCATGATGAGGGAAAACAAATAGTACCTGAGATACACAGGGCGGAGGCAGGAGTTAGAGAAGGCACAGACAGCTACCCGCACATCCTGCACAGTGTAAGCACGCTCTTCATGTGTTCATGCAGAGGAATTCCAATGAGAACATCAGGAGTGAGCGCGATAAGCCACTACTAGAAACGTCCACGCTGGACTGGTGTGACAGCCTAGTGGGTGAAGGCACTTGCCACCAAGCCTGAAGCCCCAAGTTCAAACTCCAGAACCCACACAGAGGCTAGGGCTGACTTCCACAGACACACTACGGCACCCACACACCCAAAACAAATAAATAAATGCTTTTTTAAGTTAAAAATATGTCCTGCCTTAGAAGTGGTAGGGCTCACTGGTAAGGGCATTTGCCTTGCAGGCACAAGTCCTGAGTCCAGTATCGGCAACACCAAGAAGTCCTTCCCTGAGGACAATGCACGCGGCTCAGTAGTTCTGATACAGAAGGACATATGATCTCACCCATGTGTTCAACCTCAGCAGCCTAACTCACCAAGGTATAGAATAAAATGGTTGTCGCCATGACAGGAGATGAGAAACAGGAAGATGATAGACAATGGGAGAAACAGTCAGTTCTACAAAATCAATAGGTTCATTCTAACGCACAGCATGGTGGCTACAGCTACTGTAAGTGCATCATAAACTTGACATTTGCTAGATTGGTAGATCTCAGCTCAGGTGTTCTTATCATTAAAAAAAGATGCCACCATGAACAGTAGTAGTACTGGAGAGGCAGAGGCAGGGGTATCTCTTCTTCTTCTTCTTCTTCTTCTTCTTCTTCTTCTTCTTCTTCTTC
>OU015751.1:125328852-125354218 GCA_907169655.1 Acomys percivali | reverse complement strand
TTCTTCTTCTTCTTCTTCTTCTTCTTCTTCTTCTTCTTCTTCTTCTTGTTTTTCAAGACAGGGTGTCTCTGTGTAGCCCTGGCTGTCCTGGACTAGCTTTGTAGACCAGGCTGGCCTCGAACTCACAGCGATCCACCTGCCTCTGCCTCCCGAGTGCTGGGATTAAAGGCGTGCGCCACCACACAGGTCACTCTTTTTCTTCATATCAAATGACAATGAAGCCTAGATAGATACCTTAGAAGACTCTCTACCGATGAGCTACATCCTCAGCCCCCTCCTTTTCATAATTATGTGTGTGTGCTCCTGTGTGTATGTGAAAGTGTGAGCAGGTGCACGTGTGTGTCTGAGAGACCAAAGGACTCCTCATGCCTGGAGACGGAAGGGCAACCTCAAGCCCTGATCTTGGTACTGGCTGCCTTGTCTCTGGACGCAGTGTCTGCCATTGGTCTGGAGCTGGCTGTTTGTTGTGGGTGGTTATTTGATTTAGGTTTGTTTTTCAAGAGTTCTTTATTTTCATTTTATGTACATAGTTGTTTTGCCAGTGTGTATCTCTGTGAACCAGGGTGTGCAGTGCCTATGGAAGGCAGAAGAGGGCATCAGATTCCCCTGGAACTGGAGTCACAGATGGTTCTGAGCTCCATGTTGGTGACGGGAATCGAAACCATGTGCTTTGCAAGAGCACGCAGTGCTCTTACCCACTGATTCATTTCTCTAGACCCCTGCTTTAGTTTTGTTTTTTAAATTTAGTGTGTGTGGGGTGGTATATGTATGCCACTGCACATGTGTGGAGGTTGGAAGGACTCAGTTCCCCCTTCTACCTTATGCTCTAGGGACTGAACTCAGGGCATCAGGGTCACTCACTTTTAACCCACTGACCATCTCAGAACTGGTGTAGCAGAAGCTCTGGTTTCTTTAACAACTCAGTTGTGTTACGTAAATATGTCTTTGTTTTGCTCCCAAGTGTGGGATCTGGGACTGCCTTAGTTTACCCACAGCTGATCACAGCCTCAGGTGGCTTGGAGAAGGGCGTGGTCTTTGCCAGCTGGAGTTTTAACTCTGAGGCCTCCAAGAGGGTAAAGGGCCAGGGCTTTGAGAGAGATGGAGGAGGAAGAAGGTTGTTGGTTCTTCCAGCTGCTGCATTTGCTGTTACTGGACTGCAGGACATCCTGATGACAAACATTATTTCCCTAAAGAACCTGATGACCCTAACCAGCCGGAAGTAGCTAAGAGATCTACGCCCCGCCCTTCTAACCTTCTTTCTTTCCTACTTGGGACTGAGCGGTTGCAAGGGAGGTAGAGGCTAAAGGAACTCCAAATAAAATAGAGTTAAAAAAAATAGCACTGCTGGGTGCGGTGGCGCACGCCTTCAATCCCAGCACTCGGGAGGCAGAGGCAGGTGGATCGCTGTGAGTTTAAGGCCAGCCTGGTCTACAAAGCAAGTCCAGGACAGCCAGGGCTACACAGAGAAACCCTGTCTCGGAAAAAAAAATAACCCCAACACACTGGTCAAATTATTTGTTTTAATAACTGGCTCCCTTACTACACTGTAATGAGCCTTGGCTTCCTTTATCTTTTTAAATTTATTTGTTTTATTCATCGCTATTATATATAGTTGTGTGTGTGTGTGTGTGTGTGTGAGAGAGAGAGAGACAGAGAGAGAGAGAGAGAGAGATGGGGGGGCACAAGCACAATGGTATACATACTGAAGTCAAAGAAAAACTCTGTGGACTGGTTCTCTCCTTCCGCCTTTACACAGGCTCCAGGGATCAAACTCCAATCATCAGGTTTGCTTGCTTGGACTCACTGAGTCATCCTAAGCTTTAAGTTTCAAGTGTGAGGCATCAAACTTGTTTGGCTTTTGCCTAAGCTCCTGGCCCATAGTAAGAAACTAAGAAATGTTTTTGGAAATGCAAGCACAGTGGCAGTGGTGCTTGTGTATGCAGCCCAGATGCTAGCGTGGCTAAGGTAGGAGGCGTCTTTGGATCCAGGACATCTGTACCAGCATGAGCAACATACCAAGACGCCCATCTCTTTCACATGTGGGGGTGCACATATTCATGGGTATGTATGCACATGTGTGCACATGCATGTGGAGCCCAGAGTTCAGCCTTGAGGCCACTCCTCAGGTGCAGTTCAGCCTTAGGGCCACTCCTCAGGTGCTGTTCACCTTGTTTTTGAGGCAGGATTTCTCCTCTGGCCTGGAACTTGCTCATTATCCTAGGCTGGATGGCCAGAGAGCACCTACACACTGATCTAATTATTTGTTTTAATAACTGGCTCCCTTACTACACTGTAATGACTCAGTGGTTAAAAACACCAGCTGCTCTTCCATAGGACCTGGGTTCTGGGACTCAGAGCCCACGACAGTGCACAGTCATCTGTAGCTCCAGTTCTGATGACATCTTTTGGCCTCTGCCAGCACCAGGCACTCACATGGCGCACAGACACACATGCAGACAAAACACCCATACATACAGAGTAAAACATTAAATGTTACACACACACACACACACACACACACACACACACACACACAGAATGTTATATACATTCTGCAAGCTATGCAAAATGGAAGCTACCAACCTGAAGGAACGCTGCGCCCACTTTTCCTGGTCCACACGGGGAGCTAGCCCAGACTTTCCAGCCCACAGAACGTTGTCACAGGCAAAGTACAAGGCTCGGTTGAGGTGACTAACAGTGATGCAGAGCCTCAGGACACCATCCGAGAGGTGCACAGCTCTCTTGGCTGACTCAAGGGCACCTGCCGAGTCACCCAGGCGCAGCACTTGTGCAGAACAATAAGGGATTTGAAGTAGAGAGGCAGGCGGTGGGGCAGAGAAGAAAAACAAAAACAAAAAAAGTGAGCCAGCAATAATAGCATACAATAAGAAAGAGTAAAAAATATTTTGTTCTTTTAACTTAACATTGTAATTAAATTTTTTGTGACGTTTAGTTTCGACTTGCTCTCTTCTCTCCAGTCAGTGCTAACTCCTTTAAACCTGCTCTCTTATGTCAACTGGAGGTACGCAGAGGAGGACCAAATGATAGCAAACTGGCAGAAAGGGAAAATACATTAAGGAGAGGAAATGGCTGATAGTTGAATGTAAGTATGATTTACTTACGCTTTCTTCCAAGGCTCAGATGCCCCTCCAGGTGTCGGATCTGTTTCTGTAGCTCAGGGCTGGCCCCATGTCTCTGCAAAGCATGACCAAGGAGGGAACAGGCGTATTGCGCAGCCCTGGAGGGGAGGACAGGCAGAGTAAAGGACAGGCCTCTGGAGCCTCTCTGACAAGAACGTCCCCCAGCGGGCTGGTGGGGAGAGGACCGGGGTTCCACGCCCAGCACCCACATGGTAGCTCACAACTGTCATTAACTTCAGTTCCAGGGGATCCATCGCCCTCCTCTGCCCTCTGCAGGCACCAGACAGCACATTACACACTTGGAGACAAAACACTCGGACAAATCATAAATTTGAAAACAAGAACTCCTCCAGGAACATTCCCTCTTTTTCATATCAGTATCTTTCTGTTTTTCCTCAAGGGCAGTGGAAGGGGGAAACTCCAGGGGAAAATAAAGCCTAGAAAGATGGTGGAGCGCACCATTTGGTGTTAGGGGAGTAAGAGTTTTGAAAATGGTGAGGCCTAAAGAGGTCAGTAAGCAGCCGGGGCCCATCACAAGCGTCCACACGCGAACGTACACATGAAACACGACAGAGGGAGGGAGATCTAGGTGAAGGGCGGGTTATTCCCCCGGGTAGGTGAGCTAAGAGATTAAGGCCTTTGAACTGAAAGGAAACCGAGGGAGGGGCTGGACCGCGCTGCTGCTAGGTGACAGACAGCTGGTGAGAGGACGCAGGACCGAGAGGATCGCCCCTCGTGCCGCCACAGCAGTGAGGAAACTGTTGCTCCCCGCGGACACTGTAACCCTGGGCGGCCTCCCCGCTGGCCGTCTCGTGCCTCAGTTTCCCCATCTTCCCCGTGAGCAGGAAAGAATCATCTCACAACCGGCTGCAGAGTGCGCCTCTCGGGCCGCGCGGGCCCCCGTAGCCACAGCTGACCCTTAGGGACCCCGTAGCGCGCCCGCCGCCACGCGGGAGCCTGCTCTGCCCTCCCGCCCGCGCCCCGCCCGCGCCCCGCCGTCGGCCGCACCTACACAGCCGCTCCCGGGCTTGGCTCTGAGCGCTGAAGCGGACCCAGGCGTCCATGACCGCCGCAGCCCGGGCCCGCGGCGCCGCAGCACGCCTGCTTCCAGCCCCTAGTCACGCCTCCTGGGCGAGCAACGGGGCTTCGCGAGGGACAAACGGCGGCCGGAAAGCCGACCAGCGGGAGCCGGCCCCGAAGCGGAATCTCAGGACGCGAGGCAAGGTCGAGGGTGCATTTCCGGCAGCTCACCCCTTCTCGGACCGTCTGCAGCTCCGAAGCTCGGCCCCGGAGCGCACTCTGCTTTGAGGGGTGGGGCCTGCGGGAGCCCCGGGGCGCTGTAGGAAGCAGCGGAGGCGCGAACCTCCCGCCCTAACCGACTGGCTCAGCAGAAGCCAGTCCCACCCTGATTGTCCAAGGGAAAGCGGGTGTGACGATATCCCGCTTGGCAACCTTCTCCCGAATAGATGATAAAGAGTGTAAGGGCAGAATTAAGCGGACAAAGTTCCCAGGCTACCCCTCCCGCAGGCCGCAGCACACCTTCCGGGACAGCAGTGCTGAAGGAGTGGAAATAAACGGTCAGATTTTCATCCTCGAGGAGCAGCAGTGCCCGAATGGGCATCACCATTACGCTCTGCGTTACCTTGCTGGAAGAGGCCTGGCGGTGCAGTGGTCAGCGACACCGCGGTTGGCACCAGCCAGCTCCACCCGCCTCCCAGCCTCACTATTCTTGACTCATTTAGCCGCTGCCAACTTATCGGCGTCTTCTCCGGTCATGCCCCTAGCATATTGCTACCTGAGATATTCTTGTCCAGTGTCTGGTTGGAGACATTGCTTGTTAGACACCCATGTCTCTAAAAATTAATTGACAGGTGGGTAGGGGCCTTCCTGCCAGGAAACTACTCTATCTGCTTTTCATCCAGTGCTCAGGTGGAAGGTAGGAACGAAATGTTTGGGGGAGACCTGGTTTCTTGCTTGCCTTGCCCTAGGAGAGCAGGTTGCCAGGGCTCCGGGAAGGGCTGAATTTGGCTACACGCTAGGTGCCTAGGCTGCAAACTTCGCTGACACTAGCCGTGAACCCTCAGGCATGGAGGCTGCCATCTCCCTCGAAGTTAGTATGATTATGAGGCAGAGGCAGGAGAGTGCTGAAAGTTTAAAGCCATCTTAATTTATCTACAGAACTGCATACAGTCCAGCCAGAGCTAACGTACTGAGACCGGCTTTAGTGCAGGGGCACTGGCTTGGTGGCTCTCTCCGTGGACTGAAGGGCAGCTCACAGCTGTCTGTGACTCCAGTCCAGGGCATCTGATGCTCTCCTCTGGCCTCCTCCGGTGCGAGGCAGGCACATGGCGCACTTACGTTCATATCAGGCTGGCATTCACACAGGTAAAATATCTTTTTAAAGCAGTGTCCTAGTATCTACATCTGTATCTCTTCCATGAGGCTCTACGGATATTGGTAGAGAAAAACTCCAGGGCCAAGAAAGACATTGTGCAGCCCAGGAATCTATGAGGGCAACCCTAGGTAAGACTCCTAGCAATGGGGGACACAGAGCCTGAACCTACTGTCCCCTGTAATCAGGCAAGACTTTCAGTGCTACACCAGCCCAGCCACAAACCCTTCAACCTCCAATTTGTCCTCCTACAACAAGTGCTGGGATAAAGGTGGCTCAGAAGTTGTGGGAGTGGCCAACCAACGGCTGGTCCAGGAGAGGGAGCCCACCCCTGACACTGCCCCGAGGGGAGCCCACCCCTGACACCACTGCCCTGAGAGCCCAGAGACCGAGGATAGGACCAAATCTGATGGGAAGAAGGTGGGAACGATGAGTCCTCGCGATACTGTGCTCCATCCAGCAACTGATGCAAACGGATGCACGACCCAGAGCCAAACACTAGGTGGAGCTCGGGAACCCTGCTGGAGAGGGGAAGGAAGGATTGATTGTAGGAGCCAGAGGGGTCAAGGACACAAGGAAACCACCGAATCAACTTAGCGTGCCAAGCAAGGAGCCTGCAATGGGATTGACCTTGGTCCTCTGCACATCTGTTACAGCTGTGTAGTTTGCTCTTCGTGTGGGACCGCAACTCTGTCGCCTCCTTCTACTGGGCTGACTTGTCTAGCCTTAATAGGAGAGGAGGTGCCTAGTCTTACTGCAACTTGGTATGCCATGGCTGGCTGGTATCCATGGGAGGCCTGCTCTTTTCTGAAGAGAAACTGGAGGAATGGATGGGAGTGCGGGTAGTGGTGGGGGTGGGAGGAGGGGAGGGAGGGGAAACCAATCAGGATGTAAAAAAGAAAAAAAAAATAAATGGGGGGGGGGGGGAGTCAGCAGGCATAGAGACTTTAATCCCAGCAGGAGTCGGAAACAGATCTGAATCTGAGGCCAGGTCTACAGAGCAGATTTCAGAAGAGCCATGGCAACGCAGAACAGAACAGAACAGAACAGAACAGAACAGAACAGAACAGAACAGAAAGTCTGGCTGGAGGGTTGAGGATCACCTGGGTTCAATGCCCTCACACACGTTAGCTCACAACCATCTGTAACCCCAGTTCCAAGGGATCCAACAGCCCCCTCACACCTCAGCAGGTACCAGGCAGCATGTGGCACACAGACGTAAAGCAAAACACCTAGACACATAAAAACTTTTTAAAAAAGTGAAATTTAGAGCTTTGGGTTAAACTTTGTGGTTTTTATTCCACTCAAGAAAAAATGTCAGATTCAAATGCACGCCTGGCCACATTAAGAGTTAAGAATGGAATATGGAGCTGGGCGGTGGTGGCGCACGTCTTTAATCCCAGCACTCGGGAGGCAGAGGCAGGCGGATCGCTGTGAGTTTGAGGCCAGCCTGGTCTACAGAGTGAGTCCAGGACAGCCAGAGCTACACAGAGAAACCAAAAAAAAAAAAAAAGAATGGAATATGGGCGGCTGAGGAGACAGCTCAGAGCACTGACTGCTCTTCCAGAGGTCCTGAGTTCAATTCCCAGCAACCACATGGTGGCTCACAACCATCTATGTCATCTGATGTCCTCTTCTGGCCTGCAGGTGTACAAACAGGCAGAACACTGTATACATAATAAATAAATCTTAAAAAAAAAAAAAGAATGGAAAAAGAAAAAAAAAAAAAAAGAATGGAATGTGGGTCGGGCGTGGTGGCACATGCCTGTAATCCCAGCACTCGGGAGGCAGAGGTAGCCTGATCTACAAAGGGAGTCCAGGACAGCCAGGGCTACACAGAGGCCAGGGTGGCCTCGAACTCACAAAGATCTGCCTGCCTCTGCCCGTGTCACCACGCCCAGCTTCTCTAACTCACTCTTTTGAAGTCCGGGGAAGACTTTTCTGAGGTAAGAGAGGGAGGGTGGGCTAGGTCACAGGTAGCTGTATTTATCCTGAGGCAAGTGGAGACACTAAAAGGTAGAGGGTGACATAATAAGCTTGTGGTTTTTACTCTGATTTTATAGCTATTAAAATTAGGCATTGTGGCACATGCCTGTAATCCCAGCACGCTGGAGACAGAGGCAAAAGGATCACATGACTAGCCTAGGCTATATGGTGAATTCCAGGCCAGCCAAGGTGATACAGCCAGACCCCATCATTAAAAACCCAAAGGTTTAATCCCCAAAATCATAAAAATCAGAAATGTAACACAAGCCTGCCTGTTCTGCACCCACTAATATCAATGACCCAGCACTGGAGGAAAATGTACTAAGATGGCTGAGTTCCATGCTTGCTGAAGCTAAAGACCTTGCCTAAAAACAGCAGCATCAACAGCAGTAAAAGCCTGACTATAGTTCTAAAGCAGAAAAATATTAGACATCCCTACCACCACCATAAAAACTAACCTAGGACTGGAGTTGGACCAGTGTTTAAGAGCACTGGCTGCTCTTCCAGAGGACATACATGGATTGAATACCCCCACCCACATGGCAGCTCACAACCATCTGCAACTCCAGGCCCAGGACATCTGGAGCCCTTCTGTAACTTTCTCCTGCACCAGGAACACATGGTGTACAAACACACACGCAGGCAAAACACTCTGAGACAGAGAGAGAGGAGGGGGAGGGGGGGTGGGGGAGGAGGGAGGGAGAGGGAGAGCACTGATAAATATTAAAAAACAAAACTGCTGGTCAATTGTGGCACATGCCTTTAATCCCAGAATTTGGGAGGAAGAGGCAGGTGGGTCTCTGTGACTTCGAGGCCAGCCTGGTTTACACAGTGAGTTAGTTCCAGGGCTACACAAGAGAAAAGTGTATGATATATATATATGAATATATATGAATTCCTGGCATACATTCAAGTGAACATAAATTAATCTTTTATGATATAAAGAACGACATCAGGAAGAGCAAGAAGTTGCTTATTTCTGTAAGCTCAAGTTAAAAGGAGGGTTTACTGTACATGATTAAGTTCTTCAGGAAAAAGGAAGGGCGGCCATACATCAGTGAGTTTTCCCTCTTTCCACTTCCTGTTTCCCAAGACAAGCCTTCATATGACCCAGTCAGACCTCCAACTGGCTCTGTGGCTGAGGAGGGCCTGAGCTTACACTTCTTTAGCCTTCACCTCCCAAGTGCGTGCTAGGATTGCGGGCAGGGCCACCTTGCCCATTTTGATGGTGTGTGTGCATACAAGGCAGGCATTCTACTAACTGAACCACATCCCTAGCCCCTTATGAGCTATTTTTATACTTCTCAAACAAAGCACAAAGACCATCCAGAAATACAAGGACCCAAGATAAAAGGACCTTTCCAGCTAGTTCAGAGCAGCCAGGTCATAGCCAAGCAGCTCATTTGAAGTCTCTCTGGCTGATGCTAATTTACTAGTTGGTCCTAAAGTCCTTCATGCTTGCTCGGCTCACTCCTCCAAATACCTCAGGATATCTAGAAATCTGAGAACCAGGCTTATCTTTTGCCAAACTGACAGTTATTCAATCTACACTACCAGAAAGAACCAAGGCACCCTAACTAAACTAAAATACATTCTTAACCAATTCTTTCCAAAACCCCCAGCAATTTACCAAAGGAAGGGAAAGGCAGGCAATAGCATTTGTAAAAAAAATGTTAAGTTTAATATTTGCCATTAAGCAATGGGGAGACAAAGACAGGAGCATCTCACGCTTGAGGACAATATAGGCCACATAGTGGCCTTAGACTTCAAAACAACAAAAACAATACAAAGTTACTATAGCCATACTAGAAAAATCATTTCAGCTAAAAAACAAAACAAAAACAACAACAAAAAACCGGTAAGGGATAGCCCCTCCCCCCTTTTTGGAGACAGGGTCTCTCTTATATAGTCCTGGCTATCCCAGAATTCTCTCTATAGACCAGGCTGGCCTTGAACTCAGAGATCAGCCAGCTTCTGCCTCCAAGGGCTGGGATTGAAGATGTGCATATTTTTACATAGTATTCAAGCTGGTTTTCTTTCACGTTGTAGGCCCTAACAAACTTCATGTTCAGCACCATATTCAAGGTAGCACTGGCTGAGCATCACAAAGCCATGTTTTAATTCTACAGACCACATAAACAGGGCATCATGGTCCAAATCTGGAATCTTAGCACCTGGGAGACAAAAGGCAAGTACTCAAAGTTCAAGGTCACCCTGAACACACAGAGTTCAAGGCCAACCAGGCCACACAAGATGCTAGTCAACAGAAAAGCAAAAGTGACACTAATAAACATTTGCTCACAAGAGTCTGTAAGAATCATTCCTTAATGCCATAAGAAAATCTGACTACCCCTGCTCTTGTCTTCTAAAAACAAAAAAAGAAATGCTGAGCAGCCTCCTTGAGCCTTTCTAGAAACTCAGAATTCCACTCCAGGCACAAGTGTCTTCACAATGACTCGTAATAGTTGTTCAGAGAACCAAGAAATAATTTTAAGTGTACAAAAACAAAATGAACATTTATTATTTTTTTAACTCAAAACACAACTAAGTGGATGGGTAAGACATTAAATATAAACACAAGTCTACCCTAGCCCTATTTATCCAAGACAGGATAACCAAATGGACTCGAAGCGAGACCACCTGGTCAACAGACGATCCATCAACGGCGTCTCCGGTCTGGACTCCTGCTTCGTCTTCGGCCACCTCTAAAACAAACAGGGGGGAAAAAGCCATCAGAGGAAATATACAATATCCTTATTATTCTAAGAGAAATGTTTTCCCGTCCCCATCTTACCTCCTCTTGCCCTTTGGTGGACCACGAACAAAACACCAGTCGACACTGATTGGCTGTCCCATCAAGTCTTGACCATTCAGTCCCTCCATGGCAGCCTGAGCCTCTTTGTATGTTTCATACTCCACTAGCGTGTACCCCTGGGGAAAAATATAAAGGTATCAAACTTTACTCCACCAGCCACCAAGCATCCTCTTCTATAAACTGGAACTGCATACTTAGAAAACTTACCAGCTCTACACCTCAAGAAGCACATCACACACACAAACATGGCCACGCTGCTTCTATCTCTCTCTTGTGGGCAACAAAACCCACTCCTAATGCCACCCACCTATTCCCTTTCTTGGCCAACCACAACAAACACAAAATAACCACCAACGTATCTAAGTTGTGAGCGAAGGAAGCAAGAAAATCTACCTTCAGGTATCCCGTACGCCTGTCCAAATTAAGGTGGATGTTTTTTATTTCCCCATATTCGGCGAATTTGTCATGGATGTCTTCCTCAGTTGCTTCTTCATGGACTCCAGTGACAAAGAGAATCCAACCTTCAACAGCTGCGGAGTAAGAGCTTGTATGAGCACAGACAACACGGTATCACACCCCTGCAATCCCAGCACTCAGGAGGCTGAGGCAGGCAGAGATCTGAGGCCAGCGGGTCTACAGAGTGAGTCCAGGACAGCCAAGGCTGCACAGAGAAACCCTGTTTCAAGAGAAAAAAAAATTTTTTTTAAAAAGCCCAGTAGCAGATCATGGTGGCACATGCCTTTAAAGCCAGCATATGGGAGGTAGAGACAGGTAAATCCCTGAGTTTGAAGCTAGCCTGGTCTACAGAGTGAGTTTCAGGACAGCCAGGGCTACACAAAGAAACCCTATCTCGAAAAACAAAAACAAACAAAAACCCAGTACTCAGGAGACAGAAGCAGGCAGATTTCTGAGTTTGAGGCCATCCGGGTCTACATAGCAAGTTCTAGGCCATCTAGGGTTACACAGTGAGAATCTGTATCAAAAACAAACAAACAAACAAACAAAAAAAAAACCTTTAAAAATGGCAAGGCGTGGTATGGAAGAACTTTAATCCCAGCACTTGAGAGGCAGAGGCAGAGGCAGAGATATCCTGTTCCCCACAAAGAGTTCCAGGACAGCCAGAAATGTTACACAGGGAAACCCTGTCTCAAAAAAAACAAAACAAAACCAAAATAAACAAAAAACTAGAAAAGAAAAAATCCAAGCAGAATGGCAGTAAGCAGTGACTTGGCCTCTGGGACCGCCAACACATACCGACCCCCACAGACCCTCTTTACTCACAGCGTTGTGGTCCTGGTTCATCGCCATCCTGCTCGACACTGTCATAATCCTCCCGCAGCCGCGCCCGGGACCCCTCTTCTAAGAGAAGACGTACCAGATCACCGAAAACTGTCCTCCAAATGTGTTCCCATCGGACCCCAAAATTCGTGGGCCATTAGACCACCTAGCCTGTTCCCCACACTCACCGGAGCCAAAGCCGCGGCCCTTCCGTTTCTTCGCTTTTTCTTTTAGTTTGTGGATGCTTTCTAGAGTTCCAGATGAGAAAATGAGAAGTCACAAAAACAAGGGTCATTTTTTAAAAAAAACTGTCTTGTAGCCGGGCGGTGGTGGCGCACGCCTTTAACCCCAGCACTCGGGAGGCAGAGGCAGGTGGATCGCTGTGAGTTCGAGGCCAGCCTGGTCTACAGAGTGAGTCCAGGACAGCCAGGGCTACACAGAGAAACCCTGTCTCAAAAAACCAAAAAAAAAAAAAAAAAAAAAAAAGTCTTGTTCCCAAGACGACGTGGGAGCACATAACCCGGACTCCAGCTTCGGGCCCTTCCCGGTTCCGCCCAGAATTCCTTCCCAAGGGGGAGGAGCCCATTTGTTGGAGACCCGGTTCGCGGGCCCTCGCCCGAGGAAGGCTCCTGCTCTCGCACTCTCCTCTCGCACCTTCCCCTCTCCCCGCAGCCGCCTCCGCTCTCCTCACCGTCCCCATCTTCATCCATGGCGAAATCCTCGCCCCCGGCCTCGTGAAGATCCAGCACGTCCGCCATCTTGCCTCTCCCCGAGCTCTCGTCTGTGCCGCTGGGAGCTAAGCACCACGGGAAACTGTCGCAGAGTGCAGACGTCACCAGTCAGGCCGACCAATCCAAACTTGGCTGCAAGTCCCGCCCTCGGCACCGTGAACATTTGCAGATGCTGGCTGCCGGGCCCTGAAGCGGAGCTGGAAACCTGGCGTGGCTGAGCGCTGTTAACCTTAGCACCCGGGAGCGTGGTTGGATCGCTTTGAGTTCCGGGCCAGCCAAGGCCACGTAGTTTGTCACTGGGTTTGGTTTGGTTTGGTTTTTCGAGACAGGGTTTCTCTGTGTAGCCCTGGCTGTCCTGGACTCGCTTTGTGGACCAGGCTGGCCACGAACTCACAGTGATCCTCCTGCCTCTGCCTCCCGAGTGCTGGGATTAAAGGCGTGCGCCACCACGGCCCGGCCTTTGTGGGGTTTTGTTGTTTTCTGTTTTGTTTTGTTGTTTTGTTTTTATACAGGGCCTCATTAAGTAGCCCTCCCTGGTTTGCATCGAAATCACAGCTATCCACCTATATCCACCTTCTTCCTGCTGGGAATAAAAGCATGTGCCACCGCGCCGAGCTCGGAGATTACAGAGTGAGATCATTTCTCAAAAAATATGAAACAGGAGCCGGGCATGGTAGTGCATGTCTTTAATCCCAGCACTCAGGGTTAGGGTTAGGGAGGCAGAGGCAGGCTAATTTCTGTGAGTTCGAGGCCAGCCTGGTCTAAAAGCTGAGTCCAGGACAGCCAAGGATACACAAAGAAACACTGTCTTGGAAAACCAAAATAAAAAATAAAGTAAAATAAAATGGTGCCGGGATTGCTCCTAACAGCCATCTTTAACAGGTTGGGGGCACAAGCTGCCTTTGGACAAATTCAAAGGTTGAATGGAGTCAATGGTTTTGTTTTGTTTTGGTTTTTTTAAGATTTATTTATTTATTATGTATACAGTGTTCTGCCTGCATTTACACCAGAAGAGGGCATCAGATCACATTATAGATGGTTGTGAGCCACCATGTGGTTGCTGGGAATTGAACTCAGGACCTTTGGAAGGACAGACAGGGCTCTTAACCTCTAAGCCATCTCTCCAGCCCGTCAGTGGGTTTTTTGTTTGTTTGATTTTTGTTGTTTGTTTATTTTTCGAGCAGGGTTTCTCTGTGTAGCCTTGGCTATCCTGGACTCACTTTGTAGACCAGGCTGGCCCAGAACTCATAGAGATCCACCTGCCTCTGCCTTCCAAGTGCTGGGAGTAAAGGTGTGCGCCACCACACCCAGCTAGTGGTTTTCTCTTAAAACCTTCATCTAGCAGGAAATCCTAATAAAGCCATGTCAATGTCCTTGTTAGAGGTTTTCCTTCTCCCCACTTCATACTAGGAAATGGAAGCTGAATTAAATTTTTGTTGTTTTTAATCTCAAACAATGAGTACTGGTACTGAAGAGATGGGTCAGCAGCCAGTAAAGGCAGTTTCTGCCGAGTCTGACATCCTGAGTTCAATCCCCGGCACCCACATGGTGGAAGGGAAGAAAAAACTTTTGCAAGGTGCTCTCTGACCTCTAGACGCTTGCAGTTGCACATGATATAAACACACACACACACACACACACACACACACACACACACACACGTACGTAAGTTTTTTGGTTTTAAAATTAAGACTAAAAATTACCTTAAAGCCAATATACTCTGAAGAAGCAAGCCAATCTTTATAGGAAGCATTACAAAAGAGAAAAAAGCAGGGGGGGGGGCAGGGGGGAGGCTGGAGAGATGGCTCAGAGGTTAAGAGCACTGCCTGCTCTTCCAAAGGTCCCTGAGTTCAATTCCCTGCAACCACGTGGTGGCTCATGACAATTAAATCTGGTGCCTTCTTATGGCAGGCAAGCCCACACATGGGCAAAATACTGTATAAATAATAAGTCTTTTTTTTTTTTTTTTTAAGAGTTAAATGCTGGGTGATCATGGTGCACACCCTTAATTCCAGCACTCAGTAAACAGAGTCAGCTGGAGGTGGATCTCTGAGTTCAAGGCCAGCCTGGTCTACAGAGCAAGTTCCTTGGCTGTCTTGGACTTGCTTTGTAGACCAGGCTGGCCTCGAACTCACAGCGATCCACCTGCCTCTGCCTGTACACAAAGAAAGTCTGCCTCAAAATACAAAAAAGAAGAAAAAAAAAAAAAGTTAAATCACCATTACCAGTTCAAAAGCTGCCCCTGGCATAGAATCTCTTTAGAAAATTTGTAGAGAATACAATTGAAGTTTCATTAGTCAGGCAGATAACAATATTTTGGTGTTGTTTTGAGACAGGTCTCACTGTAGACCAGGCAGGCCTGGAACTGACAAAAATCTGCCTGCTTTGGCCTCTGGAGTGGTAGGATTAAAAGTGTCTCCCACCATAGTCAGCTTAATTTTTTTTTAAAGTAAGTCTCCTGGAGCTGAGAGTGTAGCCCATTTGATAAGAGTGTTTGCTGTGGGACGCATGAAGCCCAGGTTTCATCTCAAGCATGGCACACATAGATGAAAGAAGAGAGAGAAGCATCAGAGCCTTAAAAACAGCAGTTTAACATCCTTGAAAGTACTATGGTGTGTAAGTCAGGGTTCTCTAGAGCCACAGAACTTACGGAATGAATCGCTCTGTCTTTCTACACACACATACACTCTCACACACAAATATATGGGATTTATGGAAATGACCTACAGGCTGCAATCCAAATAATCCGACAATGGCCAGCTGTGTACAGAAAGTCCAAGAATCTTGTAGGTGCTCAGTCCCACAAAGCTGGTGTCTCAGCTGGTCTTGTGTATATGCCGGAACCTGGAAAAAGTAGTCTCCAACACCAGAGAAAGGTAGGGCGAGCAGGCAAAAAGCAAAACCTCCTTCTTCTATGTCTTTATATAGGCTTCCAGCAGAAGGTGAGGCCCAGATTAACAGTATGTCTCCGCCCCTCAAGATTTGGATTAAAGGTGTGTGTCTTCCTGCCTCAAAATCCCAATTAGAAGGCTGGAGAGGTGACTCAGAGGTTAAGAGCACTGTATGTTCTTCCAAAGGTCCTGAGTTCAGTTCCTAGCAAGCACATGGTGGCTCACAGCCATCTGTAATGAGATCTGGTGCCCTCTGACGTGCAGGCATACATGCAGACAGACATTGTGTACATAATAAATAAGTAAATCTTTAAAAAACAAAACCAGACCTGATCAGAGGTGTGTCTTCCTACCTAATAGGTCTGGACTAGAAGTAGATTCGCCCACTTCAAACCAAGAAAATCTCCATTTCTAGATTGTAGTTCATTCTGGATGTAGCTGACACCAAGAACAGCCAGCACATCCAGGGGTTGCTGCTTTGTTTTTTAAAGCAGGATGTCACTGCGTGTAGCCGTGGCTGTCCTGCAGCTCCCTATGTAGACCAGGCTGGCTTACTGATCCCTCCCTGCGCTTACTCTTACCTGGGATGACTCTTTCTCATCTCAGGGATTTTGCAGCTTAGTGGTGGAGCTGCACTTGCTGGCCCAGGCTCCACCCTGATGCTGTCCCTCCAGCTCTGTGGCATACACAGCCCAGCTTCAGCCTGTAGCTTTCAGGACCACTGCCACCCGAAAGCATCTTTACTATCCTCCTTTCCTGTCTCCTTCTTAGAATTTAAAAGAGGACGTCTAATTACCTTGCTTGGTTTCTAACTTGTTTATAGACTGTTTGTCCCATTATGCTGTATCCTTTATAGTAAAGATGCCTTTTGTTTTGTTTTGTTTTGGAGACAGGGTTTCACTGTGTAGCCTTGGCTGTCTTGGACTTGCTTTGTAGACCAGGCTGGCCTCGAACTCACAGCGATCCACCTGCCTCTGCCTCCCGAGTGCTTAGTGAAGAAGTTTTAATATATATAATTTTATGTGCATCAGTGTTTTGCCTGCATATATGTGTGTGTGAAAGTGTTGGATCCTGGAGTTGCAGACAGCTGTGAGCTGTCTTGAACCTAGGACCTCTGGAAGAACAGCCAGTACTCTTAATTGCTGAGCCATCTCTCCAGCCCCTGTAAAGATGTTTCTTTGTAATTATCTCCAAAACTTGTACCTGGCACCTGTCCCATGGTAAAGAAGCAATGAATGACTGTCAGGATGAAAAGGAATTCTGTGTGTTTAAAGTTGTGTGACCAGGAAGTAAATCTCCGAATCTGGGACTCCAGAGTAAGACCAGATCCCAACATACCAAAAAGAAAAATAAATAAATAAATAAATAAATAAATAAATAAATAAATAAATAAATAAATAAAAGTGACCTCAGGCTTACTGGCACATAGGCTGGTCCCAGCACTTGGGACTTGGAGGCAGAAGGATGCAGTGTTCAGGGCCAGCAGCTTTGATACGTAACAAGTTGGAAACCAAACCTCAGCTACAGGAAATACCGTCACAGGAGAAAAAAAATCATTCTGGCTTACTAGACAAAAAAAAATTTTTTTTAATTGTGTAAAATTGTACATATAAAATACATATAAAGTACCAAAAAGATGACTAAAATCTTTAACATCAAAAGCGGACAGAACACTTTCTTCTCATGTTCTTTGGAGTCTTGAGTTTTTGAGAAAAATAAGAAATCCTAGAGGTACAAGGGACGTTCTTCCCAAAACTCACAACCCTTACCACATCTCACACAAGGAAAGGCGTACAGAAGAAGCCGGAGGCCTCATGGCTCCCTGTGGCTCCTGGGTTACAGATACCAACTGAAAACAGTTACACTTGTCACATAAGGGGGGAGGGATCCTCTGATCTAACACTGTGTAGTTTATGAAATAAAGAGACAGGGCTAACTGAAGGGATCCAAGAAGCCTTTTCCAAGCACTAACACTGTTGTAATGGACTCCCTACCCTGACCCCATGTGTCCTGTCACAGATGATTTCCAAAGCAAGAAAGCTACTTTGCACCTTGTCCTACCCACTGAGCTAACAGTGACCCTACCTCTCCCTTCCTTCTTCCCTTCCTTCCCTTCCTTCCCTCCTTCCTTCCTTCCTTCCCCTCCAAGCCTCTCCCCCCCCCACGCCCTTTCAGTAGAGATTACACTCAGGCCTCACAGGCCAGTTAAACTCTCTACCACTAAGCTATGTCCCCAGTCCTGTTTTTACTTCCTACATCTGATACTGTCGTGCTAAGTTACCCAGGATGGCCTTGAACTCACTCTAGCTAGACCCTGAATTTCTGACCTTCTTGAGCCTTCAGGGTAGCTGTGGTTTCAGACCTGCTCCACCAAGGCCCAGCTCCTAATCTGATAGCAAACTGCAATTGTTAAATGGGAAGTCGAATTGTAGTAGCAATTAAATGTCCCAAATTGACAGAAAGTGCATGGAACAGAAATTTAGTGTAGCAGAGATCACAGAAAGACAGGGGAGGGGGAGCTCACGACTCAGACTCTGCAGAAGCTGCCCGTCTTCCAGGCCATTCTCAAGTCACACACAAGTGCAAGTTCTCCTTCCTGTCCGGCAGGCTTCCCCGATTCCACACAGGAAAAGCCACATTCTCACCCAAGTTTGATCTGCTCGTGTTCTCAAAGTCAATGTGGAGGAAAAGAAGGAGAAGAGGAGGAGGAAGAGGAGGAAGAAGGGGAGGAGGAGGAAGAAGGGGAGGAGGAGGAAGAGGAGGAAGAGGAGGAGGAGGAGGAAGAGGAGGAAGAAGAGGAGGAAGAGGAGGACAAGCAGAAATGAGAATCTAACAGCACAACTCAGTGGACAAGAGAAGACACAGTTCTCACTAAACAGAACAGATACAGTTCCTAGAGAAGGAAGTGATTCTCATCACTGAAGGAAGGGTTAAGGCAGGTGTGGGTGTTCCACTGTAACCCTAGCATGTGGGAGGTGGGCCCAGGAGGCTCAGGGGTTCTAGGTCATCCTCACCTACAAGGAGAGCTTGAGACCAAGTGTGTGTGTCTTTACTAAGTATGGTGAGACGTGACACCAGGGCGTGGTTCAAGGTGACCAGCTGCAATGCTCACCCTCTTACACCAAGGAATCTTCTAAATGCCAGCAGGGTCTAGATAAGCCCAGAAGCAGTTTAGGCAGTGCCACTCGCCCGCCTCCAGAAGAGAAGGGTTTATTATTCTCTTGTTCTTAGGCAGTCCTCAGGAGTGACTACAAAATAAGAGCTCAGCAGGAGTCCTCCCGATAGTCTGAAGCCCTCCTCCACTACAGAACCTCCAGGCCAGGGTGAGACGGCTCACAGAACAAAAGAAGCCAGACCCCAGACCCGTCCCATTCCTTCGGGATGAGGCTGAGAAGCCCCCAGCGAAGAAGCATCAGGAGTGTCAGAAGAGCCACCTCAGCCCAAAAGCTGACAGCGAGGGCACGGGTGAGGGTGCAGTGCACACTGCTTGTTCAAACTGTTCTTCTCTGTGTGGAGGGGAGGGTTGGAGGCAGGGTCTTACATGCCACAGCCCATGCTGATCTGGAACTCACTATGGAGTCCAGGCTGGCCTCGTACTGACAGCAATACTGCCTCAGACTCCTGAGCGCAGACATTTTAGCTATGGGTCACCACAGCTGGCTACTATTTTAAAGGAAAGAGACATGGCTGGACGTGGTGGCCCACGCTTGTAACGCCAGCACTCAGGGAGGCAGAGGCAGGAGGATCGCTGTGAGTTCCAGGCCAGCCTGATCTACTAAGCGAGTCCAGGACAGCCAAGGCTACACAGAGAAACCCTGTCTCGAAAAACCAAAACCAACAACAGAAAGAAAGAAAGAAAGAAAGAAAGAAAGAAAGAAAGAAAGAAAGAAAGAAAGAAAGAGAAAGAAAGAAAGAGAGAGACATGAACACCTGGCAAATTGTACTGTACTACTGAAATGACTTCTTTCCGGAGTACATGTTAATGACTTAGTTAATCTGAAGGTTTAAGAGCTAGAAAAGCCCTAAAAATGGAAAAGTGACTTTTCAAAGGTAACTACATCCCAAACTGGAAGTTAGAAAACTGATCTTTTAGCAAACAGGAATCTGGGTGTAGAATTTACACATATATATATCTATATTTTAAAGTATAAAATTGAGAAATTATTTACAGAAATCATCCTACGTCTTAGAAAGGAGACATACAAACAGGGGCGGAAGAGCACGCAAGCAGAGGGCGGGTGCTCAGCAGCTGGAGGAATGCATGTTGCCCAGCTGCCCGGCAGCCAGCATCAGGATATCTTTCTTCTCCTTGTGGAAGCGCAGCTCCCTGCCTGCCAGCCGAGCTTCGTCCAGCTCCCGTTCCGTGGAAGCCAGCTCTCTTGACAGAGCCCCTGGGACACCCTGCTCCCGGCTCACCCAGTCCAGAGCCATTTGGTGGCGAATCTCATCATCCAGGGCCCGATGTGAGTAATGAGCCAACACCTCCTGGTCAGGGGGAGGAACGCAAAGATCACTGAGAAGGTAAAAACACGCTGTTCACATCATATGTCACAGTGGCCCCAGGGATGAAGACATATGTCACACACATCATATAGCACAGTGACGACCCTAGTAGAACTTAGCCTTGATGTCTTACAAAGAGTCATTTACCCCTGACTTATAAGAGTTTAAGTAAGCTAGGCGCTATGGCGCACGCCTTTAATCCCAGCACTTGGCAGGCAGAGGCAGACAGATCTCTGTGAGTTCAAGGCCAGCCTGGTCTACAAAGGAGTCTAGGACAGCCAAGGCTACACAGAGAAACCCTGTCTTGAAAAACAAAAAACAAAACAAACAAACAAAGTTTAAGTAAATCAGAAAGGAGTGAGGCAAGGCATTGAATATATGAATAGATCAGGGAGAGACAGGGGCTGTGTAGTGAGGAGCACAGGGAAGTTCAGAGCAGCCAAAGCAGCATACAGAAGGTGTTAGACTTAGGCAGACAATGTGGTCATCTTTTAAAGCAGAACAAAATCTCCTAAATGGGGGGGGGGGGGCCTGGAGAGATGGTCAAGAGCACTGGCCGCTCTTCCAAAGGCCTTAGTTCAAATCCCAGCAACCACATGGTGGCTCACAACAATCTATAATGAGATCTGGTGCCCTCTTCTGATGTGCATGCAGGCACAACACTGGATACATAATAAATAAATAAATCTTTAAAAAAAAATCTAAATGTGTGAAAATCTCAGCACACTATCTCCTTTGTGTTTGTTTGTTTGAGACAGGGTTTCTCAGTGTAGGCCTGGCCATCCTGGAACTCCCTCTGTAGCCACAACACTGTCTCTCAAGTCACCACAGAGACTTGCTCAAGGGCCTGTAGGAATGCCCATGACTTGGCAAAATTATGTTTCAAATGCAATGATCATTTCATCTCTTCCACTCCAGCCAGTTCCTTGTTGTTCTAGAAAGAGTGGAGGGGGCTCTCCATGAAACAACGAAGACTGAGCCACAGTTGAAAGTGATAGACTCGGTCCTTTCTGAGCTTAGAAAGACACACAGAAGGTGACGGTTTCAGCGTTGTCAGTCCATCCTGGAGGGGAAGCAGACTAGGACACAGAGAGGCCAGGAAGGTAGGTGTGGTTTTGCTCCAACGCAGGGTCTCACTGTGTAGCCCTCGCTGACATGGGACTAGCTGGATCCGCTACTGCCTCTGCCACCTAGGTGCTGGGACTAAAGGTGGGGGCTTGTGGGAAAGATTAAGCTTTGTCACAGGTGGAAGCAGTCTTGGCGGGCTTTACCCTTGGGGCACCCCATGAATACCTTGTGATAGACTGAGAGGAGCCATCCTGGGCCTGGAATTCAGGAAGCAGACCTGGGAACCCCACCTGGGCTATTGTTTTCCTAATGGACCCTCAACGGGAGAAGGAGACCGCCCTTCCCATGTGACTCAGGCAGGTGGGGAAGAGAAAAACAACAGATTCAGCCAGGGGTTTTGGAGAGCGTATGGAGAAAGCGAACAGGCCGGACTATCACGCGGGCCAGAGAGACACCTAAGGACTCATCCCGTGGAATGGATACCGGAAGGTTCACTCTTTTGTCCCTTTAACCTTTTTTCCTTCTTGTGTAAGCTAGTTGGGTTGTATAATAAAGTTTAATTGTTAAGAAACAGAGCCAACAGGGGCTACAAAGCCCAGCTCAGCCAAGGAGTTTCTTAAGGGAAACTTTATGGGGAAGCGAGGCAAAAAGACCACAGTGACATTCAAGCAGCAAAGAATACAAGAGCAGTCCGGATGCTGCAGGAGGCAGAGGCAGGCAGATCTCCAGTTCCAGGACAGCCTGGTCTACAGAGCAAGTTCCAGGACAGCCAAGGAATACAAGAGCACAGAGGATGCTGGACTAAGCTTCAATGATCACAGCACAATGCAGCTCTTCTGCCCTCTGCCCTCTGCCCTCTGCCCTCCGCCCTCCACCGACGCGTACCTGGCGAGAGCACTGCCTTTCCCTCATGGCCTTAAGGCTGCCATTCCAGTGCAGTAGCTGAAAAACTGTCATGAGCTCCTGAGGGGAGAAGAGACGAGATACCACCGTGAAGGCTGGTTTTGGTCGCCGACTTGCTAACATCTGGTGCTAACTAAAACCCCAAGCTGCTGGGCACACCTGTGAAGGATTTTGCTTGATTGGATCCCTGGAAGTGGGAAGACACCTTCCGCCCAACACACACATCCTTAAATCTGGGCCACCCCTAGTGGCTGCCTATACAGAGGACATGGAGGAGGAGCTGGCTCTCTGTGCCTGCTGGCCCTGGCTCTCACCAGCAAGTCCATTCCCTCACTGGCACCAGAGCCTACATTTTCAGGGTGCTGGTGTCTACTGAAGACCAGCGGAGACATCCCAGCCTCGTGGACTGAGCAACTACTGGGTGCTACGAGGCAGCCATTGTTGGGGAAGTCAGCCCACAGCCTATAAGCCACTCTAATAAACGGTGTGTGCATATGCATTCTATCAGTTCTGTTTCTCCAGAGAACCCTGACTAATCCAACCGGGGTAGTGATCTGAAGTCAGGGTAACTGCATCAGAATCACAGAGGACGAATCACACAAATCGTGTTGTGTTTAATCACTGAATCCGGTGTCCTGGCCTTGGGAGGAATGAAAGATCATTGCGCTTTGAACATCTAACCGCCTTCTCTCTGAGTGTTTTTGCTGAATAAAGAGGTAAAGATCAGTAGATGGTGTCAACCTTTGTGCCGGGCTGCCCCATGTTGTTAGAGCTGGGAAAGTAAGCTGAAAGTTACCTGGAACTCCAGCATTGACTTGCCCTTATTGGATTCCAGCATGAAGCGGAAAGCACCGATCCCTGTATTTGGGTTGTCGGCTTCCTCTCTGTTACCCTGGTAACAAGAAAGAAAAAGACAAGTAGACTCTCAATCAGAATTATTTTGACCAGCACTACCTAACAGCTATTCACAACATTCTTTATGTTTTTAAAGATTTTATTTACTTTATGTACACAGCACTCCGCCTGCATGTACACCTGCAGGCCAGAAGAGGGCACTAGATCACATTATAGATGGTTGTGAGCCACCATGTGGTTGCTGGGAATTGAACTCATGACCTGGAGGAGCAATCAGTGCTCTTATCTGCTGAGCCATCTCTCCAGACCCCCCAACCCCCCTGACTAGCCTCATTCTTATGCATATTTGTGTGTGTGTGTGTGTGTGTGATGGATGTGTACTCATCTGGATGCCGAGAGTAACCTCAAGTGTTACTCCTCAGGAACACTGGCCACCTCCTTTGAGACAGAGTGGTGCTGGCCTGAGCTCAACAATTAGGCTAAGCTGGCTGGCCACAGAGCCCTAGGGATGCCCAGCTCTGGGACTATATGTGTGATCTCCCACACTCACCATTTTAAATGGGCTTGGGGAGGGGGCGGATCAAACTAAGGACCTCCTGCTTGCAAGGCAAATGCTTTCCCTCCGACCTCATCCCAGCCCTTCATGGGCCGCTTATTTATTTATTTATTTATTTATTTATTTATTTATTTATTTTGGGTTTTCGAGACAGGGTTTCTCGGTGTAGTCTTCGCTGTCCTGGAGTCACTTTGTAGACCAGGTTAGCCTGTTGAATTCACGAGATCCGCCTGCCTCTGCCTCCCGAGTGCTGGGATTAAAGGCATATGCCACCATGCCTGGCCACATATTTAATTTTTAAAAGTTTTTTTTAAAAATGTGTGTGTATGTGTGTGTGTGTGTGTGTGTGTGTGATGTGCGAATGCCAGCAGAGGCCAGAGGAAGGCAGCAGATCCCTTGGAGCTGCAGTTATAGACAGCTGGACTGACAGGGAACTGAACTCTGGTCCTTTGAAAAAGCAGCAGGTGCTCTTAACTGCTGAGCCATTTTTCTAACTCCCACATGTTTAATTTTAAATTTTCCAGTTGCCACATTGAAATAAGAATGTGTTTGAGAGTATATTCTGTGTGTGCACACTAGTGTGGAGGCCAGAGACTGATTTTAGGTTGGTTTATCTCCCTCTCTCTCTCCCTCTCCCCCGCCTCCTTAGCTCCCTGCCCATTCTTTCTTCCCCCACTTTAATTTTGTTTTGTTTTTCTGGAACAGTTTCACTTTATAGCTCTGGCTGTCCTAGAACTCCGTAGACCAGGCCAGACTTGGTGAACTCAGATATCTGCCTGCCTCTGACTCCAGAGTGTGGGGATTAAAGGTGTAATGCCTTTATGCCTTGATAAAAAATTTATAACATTATGTATATTTGTTTGAGATAGGTTCTCTCTATGGCCCTAGTTATCCTGGAACTCACATAACTGTCATTGTAAAAAAAAATATTTGGGGGTGGAGTGGGTGGGCACCCACATGGCAGTTCACAATTGTCTGTAACTCTAAGATCTGACACCTTCACACCAATGCACATAAATTAAAATTAAATAAAATTAAAAATTCTTTTTTAATTTCACAAAGCTTGAGTTAAAAATATCTAGAGACCAAAGAATCACAAAGAGACAAATCGATAAACTTAAAAACACAAACACAGAATTAAAAACAGACATGGAGTGAATGACACACATAAAAACTAATAGAACAAAAAGAATAGAAATGCAGACAGAAGGGCTGCAGCCATGGTTCACTGGTTAAGAGCCCTGGCTACTCTCCCAGAGGACCAGGGTTCGGTCCCCAGCACCCACATAGCTCAGAACCATCCAGTCCCAGGGGATCTGATGCCCATCTGATTTCTGGACACTACATGTATGTGGTGTACAGACAAACATGTAGGCAAAATACCTGTATACACAAAAACAATAAAATAAAGAAAGGAGGACAGAAAAGAACAAAAATGCACGGGCTCCCCGCCTCTCCTATCCTCCACTGTCACCCCCTTCCATTTTCAAGTTCCTTACGTTGAAAGATGCCAGGGCCTCTGAGACGCTCTTCTCAATAAACTCATCAGTAATTCTTCGGGACGGATGCTCATTAAACACAGAGTTCATTAATGCAATCTTTGCAGCACTTCGCCGGGCCTCAGCTTTTGTAGGGCAAAACTAGGCAGGGGAGAAAGAGCGAAAACATATACACATGTGCATCGGAGCGGGAGGAAGAAACAGCAGGAAGGAGGCCCCTGAGGAAGAAGACATTTGGATGAGTCAGTTGCATTCATCACACTTTCCGAGGCTTTACTGAAAAATGGCCGGGGTGTTTGGAAACATAATTTTGACTCAACATCCTGAAGTCGTTAAAGAATTGGACATGACTACCTCATACCAAATTGGATGCAGAGCTAGGAAGCTGCTGAAGTCAGCAGATAACCATAGGACTCGGAAAATGCCTCTATTTAAACTGTCAATGGAATAATTACTCAAAAGCCAGCTTGTCAGATAACCCAAGATTTAAGCAAGGCTGTGACCTGTTAGTAGCACCCATCGCTCTTAGCTGTTAACGCATTTTCTGCAGCAAGGCCAAAGGAGCCTTGTAGGGTCTAAGGCTGAAGGTGTCTTTTTGGCTCACAGTAGACACAAGAAAGACAGGTCGCCAACGCAAGGAATCTGACTGAGGAAAGCAAGGGAAACAACTTGTTTTTAAACAGTGACTGACACGGTGTGGGGCAAGTCTGCTGCTGATGGTAGCTTGCTTTAACTAGTCTGCTGCTGAT
>OU015751.1:125297585-125311737 GCA_907169655.1 Acomys percivali | reverse complement strand
GTGTGTGTGTGTGTGTGTGTGTGTGTGTGTGTGTGTGTGTGTGTGTGATGTCGTAAGCCAGAAGAGGGCGCCGGAGCTGGAGTCAGGTGGTTGGGAGTGTTGGGAACCGGTCCTCTGCAGGCAAAGCTGTTAACCGTAGAACAGTCTGGTCTCTGTAATTCAGGGATACATTTCCCAGCAGCGGTTCTCCTCTTCTGGCTCAGCCACGTGCCTAGATGAGCTCTGAGTAGCAGGTCGTCTTAGCCGACTCCCGCCTTCTGGAGGCTGTCGGGTCTGAGGCGCGGCGGTGAATTCTGCAGCCCCGGGCCTCAGCGCGCCCCACTTCCCAAGCCTCAGTTCCGGTTAGGCTCGCTCCCTCCGCCCCCCGCCCCCTCGCCCGCCTCCGCCCTCGCAGATTGACTGGGGAAACCCACCAATGGAAAGCTCCGGGAGGCGGGCCTAGAACGCGGGCTGGAAGAAGAAAAGCAAATTTCAAGTTGGCGGCTGCGTGGGCCCCGAGTGGGGGAGGGACGGCAGGTAAGGCTTCGACCTGACGGCTCTGGCCCGGTTTGGTCCGGTACTTCCCGAATTAGTCCCCCGGAGCCGACAACAAGGTAGACGACGTTTTCTATCGGCCTGTTGGGTCAGCCCCCTTCTGAATCCCTCTACCTTTTCTCCCCCGGCTTTCATTGCTGTACTGACTGTACCTCAGAGACAGGGCTTGCCGTAATGCCTGGGAACAGATATTCCCAGCAGGAGAGGAAGGCTCGTTCTTGTAGCTCAGACTCTACTATGGTATCCGCTTCCCCGCGTCTATTAACACTAACCCCCTGTCAAGAGCCTGACAGACTCCTATTACCTGTCCGAGTCACCTGAAACGCTATCTCCTACCCAGCACTTTTCTGAACCGCCTTTCTTGAATTTATTGATTCCCCAGCCTGACAATATCTGATTATCCCTATTGGAATCTCTTTAATTTTAAAAATCACGTTATTTGTGGGGGGGCGGGGCGGGGCGGGGCGGGGCGGGGCCGCCGTGGCGTGCGCAAGGAGGTCACAGGACACCTTGAGCAAGTCCGCATGTTTTCCTGGCCACTTGGCAGCAAGAGTATTTACTATCTGGTAAGACTAGCTCTCTCCCTCCATTCCTCCCATTGTTTTTATTGACAGACTCTTGCTGTGTAGCCCGTACTGGCCTCCAACTTGGCTTCCTCCTGCTGCACCTTCCTCAGTGCTAGGATTACACGTTCTCTTCTGATGTTTCTATTCTTTGAACGGAAGGTTTGATGGGACAGATTGTGGTACTTTAATACATTGTGCTCAATAAGTGTTAACTGAATGGAATTGATTTGTGGGAACCAGTGCTCTTATCAAGGAGGATGAATTTAAACTAATATAATTAGGAAACAATAAAAAAAATATACCCAATATAGTATATAATTAAGGGCCTTTAAATTGGTGGTTTATTACATTAATGTTTTATAATTGCTCTCGGACCAGCGAAGGAAAACAGCGAAGAGAACAGGAAAGGAGGCTTTATGACTCACAAGGTCTCAAGTGTCTACAAGGTCTATGAACTCATGTAGTCATTTGTTCGAACAACAAATTTTACTGAGCACCTACTACAAGTCAGGCCCAATGCTAGACACCAGGGACCACAGTGAACCCTCTAACAAAACCGTCTCAATAAACCATCACCTAGTGACTATGTAGGAAACTGTTTCTGAGACTGGTTCTTGCTATGCAGAGCAAGCAGTCCGGCCTCCAACTTATGATCCTCTGCTCTCAACCTTCCTGAAAGGCTTGGGTAACAGGCTTGTACCACTGCGCCCCCAATTAAACTTGCATTTTTCACTGAGAAGCATGAATCTGGCCTTTAAAATGCTAAGCATTAATGCCACTCCAGCTACAGACCTACCCCTGGGCCAGCATCTTTAGTAAAGAACTCACTAGCTCCTTCCAGGGCCTTCCACCGTTTAATGTTTTCTTTATATATTTTTTCAACTTTTGTTATTAGTGGGGCTAGGTGGAGTAACCTGTAACCTACAGGCTGGCCCCAAACTCACTCTGGATAAGCTCAGTGACAAGGTTGGCCCAAGTCTTTGTGCTAAGCAATTTTTTACTTTTGTTTTTGTGGGGTTTTGTTTGCTTTGATTTGTGTGCCTGAAGCCCTGTGAGGGCAGGAAAGAGTGTTGGATTCCCTGGGGCTGGGGCTACAGATGGTTGTGAGTCACTGTGCTGGTGATGGGGACTCGAACCCCAGGACCTCTGGAAGAGCAGCCAGTGCCCTTAACCGTGAGCCACCTCTACATCTTGAAAACAAAACAAAACATTCTTTTTACTTATTAACTGTAGGATATATTTATTCCGTACAATTTGCAAACACAGTAATATAAAAGCATACATTACTTCATAGCCCTAATATATACTGTAATTACTATTTTACGATTTTGAACTTTGTTATCATTATGTGTACTTGTACACAGATGGGTCAAGGCATGCATGTCGAGACTGGAGGACACCTCTGTAAGATCATGCCTCCATTTCACCTCATGCGGTTCCAGGGCTGGGACTCAGGTTCTTAGATCCGCACTGCCACACAGCAGATGCCTTCACCTGCTGAGCCATCTTGCCTGCCCCTGTTATTAGAATTCCAGTTCATTCTGTGTATGTGCATAATTTAGTAGGGTTTAGTAGGATTTCTACATTAAGAATAAAAGCATTAAAACAAAAAGCAAACCTCAAGAGAAGTCCTGGAGAGATGACTCAGAGGTTAAGGGCACTGACTGCTCTTCCAGAGGTCCTGCATTCAATTCCCAGAAACCACATGGTGGCTCACAGCCATCTATAAGGAGATCTGGTGCCCTCTTCTGGTGTGCAGGCACACATGCAGGCAGAACATTGTATATATAATTTTAAAAATCTTTTTTAAAAAGAGAGATTGTTTAGCCTTCCCATGGAGGTATCCTTATGTTTCAGTTTGAGTTCTATTGCTGGGATAAGACACTATAGCCAACAGCAACTTAGGGAGGAAAGATTTTACTTGATGTACACTTCCCAATCATAGTCTATCAGGTAGGACGCAGAGGCAGGAACTGACTTGCTCTCTATAGCTTTCTCAGCTTCTTTTCTACACAAGCCAAAACCACCTGCTCAATGGTGGCCCTGCCCACAGCACCCTGGCCATCCCACATCAATCATTAACCAAGAAAATGTCCCACAGACGTACCCTCAGGCCCATCAAATGCAGTCATTTTCCCAATGAAGGTTCTTTCTCTCTAGCTTGTGTTTGACAGAAAACTAACCATAGCCTATGTCCATCTGAAGAGATTCTCACTACAGCCTAATTATTATTATTTAATTTTTTCTTAGTTCCTTGTTAGGTAGAAAATGGTTTTATTGGGCTGGGCAGATGGCTCAATCCATAAAGAATACTTTCAGCTCAAGCTGGAAACCTGGGTTCATATCCTGGAACCTATCTAAAAGTTGGACAGATGTACCGTATTTTTCCGACCATAAGATGCACCTCCCCGCCCCCAAAAAAGTGGGGGTGGGATTAGGGTGCGTCGTATAGTGGTCTGGTTGCTGTTTTTACTGTTTTTCTTGCTTTACTGCTCTAAAAACTGGGTGCATCTAATGGTCAGGTGTGTCTTATTGTCTGAAGAACGCGGTGGTGGCCTAGGGCTGTAGCACCAGCACTCCTGAGGTGATGGGAGCTGGAGACCTGGGAATACTACAGAAGCTTCAAGGCAAACAAGAAAGATCTCGCCTGTGATCCCAGCACTCTGGGAGGCAGAGGCAGGCGGATCTCTGTGAGTTCGAGGCCAGCCTGGTCTACAAAGCAAGTCCAGGACAGCCAAGGCTACACAGAGAGACCCTGTCTCAAACAAAAAAACGAAGAAGGAGAAGGAGAAAGATCTCACCTGTAAAACAAGCAGGGTGAATACGAACACCCAGAGTTGTCCTCACATGCATGCATTACACTACACACACACACACACACACACACACACACACACACACACACACACTTTTTAAAGCTGAGCCTAGAAAGACAGCTCAGTAATTATAATAGGGCACCCTGCTGTCACAGAGCACCTACGTTTGTTTCCCCAGCATCCATCTGCACCTCCAGCTACAGGAGAATCTGACCCCTCAGGCCTCCATGGGCACCAGCACTCGCATGCACGTACCCACAAACACACAATACACATAATTCATAATTAAAAGTAAACATAAATCTTGAAAGAAAAATAAAAGAGCCCAGGTATGGTTTTAACTTCAGCACTCAGGAGGCAGAGGCAGCAGATCCCTGAGTTTGAGGCCAGACTGGTCTACACAGTGAGTTCTGGGACAGCCAGCACTGTGTTGAGAGCCTGTCTCAAATGAGTAAATAAATAAACATACAATATTTTTAAAGTGGCTTTTTGACCATTCTTTTGTCAATTTACTGTTCATATTCTTTGTCATTTTGTTGCTATTGTTGTTTGTTTTGAGTCAGGGACTTGCTATGTAGCCTTGGCTGGCCTGGATCCTTTATGCAGAACAGGGTGGCCTTGAACTCATAGAGATACCCCTGCCTCTGACACCACCTGCCTCAAGAGCTAGGATTAAAGACATTGGACACCATGTTCAACTTTTGTCCCTTTTTTTTTCTATTTTTTTTTTTTTGGTTTTTTTTTTTTTTTTTTTTTTTTGCAGGGGGTGGGGGGAGACAATATCTTACTCTGTAGCCTAGGCTTGCCTAGACTTTGCAATTCCCTGTCTCAGCTTCTCTGGTGCTGGGATTACAGGCGTGTACCACACACTTATCTGGCTGCTTTTCTCTTTTTTAGTACTGGGGGTTGATCCTGAGGCCTTGCACCCCCTGAGCAAGGGCTCTGCCACAGAGATACATCTCCAGCTCTCATTTCAAGTGTGTGTGGTGTGTGTGTGTGGTGTGTGTATGTGTGTGTGTGGTGTGTGTGGTGTGTGTGTATATGTGTGTGTGGTGTGTGTGTATATGTGTGTGTGGTGTGTGTGGTGTGTGTGTGTATGTGTGTGTGGTGTGTGTGTATATGTGTGTGTGGTGTGTGTGGTATGTGTGGTGTGTGTGGTTGGGGTGTGGGGGGCATTTTTCCACTTAGATCTCCAAGAGTTCTAACACATATTGACTTCTTACCTCATTTGTGAGAAATGCAGGATTAGCGTGTCGCAGTACTAGTCACACGTCCTCCCCTTCAGGAACTTCATCTACCATCCGTTGTGTTTCAGCTCCTCTTTGTCAGCTGGTGGTTCCACCAGAACACAAACTCCATGCAGGAAGCACCAGCACGCACGGGAGTTCTGTCATTGCATGTTTTTTTGTCCATGTTACTCACTGCTTTATCAGCAGCACTCAGAAGAATATGTGGCACATAGTAGGTGGTTTGAATAAGCATGGCCCCCATAGGCTCGCACACTTCGTTCCCCCAGTTGGTGGAACTGTTTGGGAAGGATTAGGAGGTGCGGTCTTGTGCAGCAGGTGTGTTGATGGGGTGAGGGGGGTTGGGGGCTGGGGAGTGGGGGGATGGGGAGGTGGGGGGGTTTCAAAGGTCCTTGTTGTTCCCAGTTGGTTAGTGGTTAGCTCACTTGCTCTCTCTCTGCCTCATGCTTGTGAATGACACGAGAGTTCTCAGCTACTGCTCCCGTGCCTGTGTGCCTGCCTGCCGCCATGCCTGCTGGGATGGTCATAGGCTCACCATCTGAAGCTGTAAGCCCCCAATAAAGTCTCTTCCGTGAGTTGCCTCAGTCATGGGGTCTCTTTGAAGCAATTTGAAAGTAACTAAGGCAGCGAGTTTACTATCGCCATTCCCATTTTACAAACAGAGAGAGAGAGACCCACAGTTTATGTAGCTGGGAAATGACAGAGTCGGGGCTTTTGTTTAGTTGGTTGGTTTTGGGCAGGGACTCAGATTGCCCAAGATGGCCAGAAACTCACCATGTGGCCTTGGATGACCTTGAACTCCAGATCGGCCTGCCTTCACCTCTCAAGTGCTGGCTTTACAGGCTTGGGCTCCCACTCTCAGCTCTCCATGAATTATTATTATTATTATTATTATTATTATTATTATTATTATTATTATTTGGTATGGTTTATTGAAATCTGCTCTTTAGTAACTTATACTACCGTTCAAAGGTGTGCATAACTGGGCCAGAGTCTATCATGGGAAAGCTGGTGTGTGGGGAAAGCACAGTGCACTGGTGAGCAGTGGGGAGGACGTTGACAGGAACACATCTAGATCACGTTAGAGCAGACTTTACCTGCCCTCAAGAATCTCTTCTTGCTGGGCGACCTTTATTTAATCCCAGCACTGGTGAGGCAGAGGCAGGCGGATCTCTGCGAGTTTGAGGCCGGCTAATCTATAAACTTAGTCCAGAACAGCCAAGGCTACACAGAGAAACCCTGTCTCAAAAAAAAAAAAAAGAATCTCTTGTTAAAATTTTTATTAGTTTATGTTAGTTACATAACAGTGGGTCCCATTATGACATTTCATAGATGTACTTCAGCCATCTTATGTACAGTGGATTTCCTTTCCTTTTCTTTTTTTTTGTTTGTGTTTTTTTAAGACAAGTATTCTTTGTATAGCCCTGGCTGTTCTGGACTGGCTCTGTAGACCAAGCTGGCCTTGAACTCACAGAGATCCCTCTGCTTCTGCCTCCTGAGTGCTGGGATTAAAGTGCTGCTCCACACCCGGCTGTACAGTGTATATCCATCATGTTCTCTCTCTCTCTCTCTCTGTCCCCCCCATATCTACACACACACACACACACACACACACACACACACACACACACCCTCTTATCTCTCTACCTTATTCTTCCCAATTAGACCTGCGCGCGCTTGGGTTTCATTGTTTATAGCTAGGATTGAAGGTGAGCATCACCAGGCCCTGCTCAGGAAGGCTCTCTTTATAGGAGAAAGAGAACCTTACCAGTGGTTACACCACGGAAGAAGTCTCTCCTTCTCCCATTACCTATAGCTTCTTACTCATTCTCTGGGAGGGGTAGACTGCCATGACCCCCTCCTCCTGTGACAGCATAGTCACTGGCCAGGTCTTGTGCTGATCTTATGCAGTAACCCGGGTGCAGTGAGTTCAAGGGTTCAACAGCCATGCCTTGTCCAGGAATCAGCGACCTACACGCCACACCCTTTCCTCCCTCCAAGCCTCAGAGTGGGTGATGTGGGTATCTTATGTGCGGCCTGACAACCAGCAGTCATGCATTCGCTACTCTTGAGCAGTCTCTGCCGCCTGTAACAAAAGGAAGCTTTGCTGATCGTAGTGGACAACGGCGCCAATCCACGAGTTAAAAACAGTTTCAGAAGGCGCTTAGCAGAGCAGCAGCAGCAGCAGCAGCTTCCTCGTCTTGGACGTTTAGAGGGCACAGTCCCACTTGTGCAATGGTAAATGGATTCCTTACACATCCTCAAGCTGAGCGGGGAAAGACCAGTGCCCGTCTAGTTTCTGCCCACCAGCTTGGTGCCTGTGTTAGATAGGACACGCCATCTCTCCCTCTTCGTCTTTGGTAATCACTTGTTTACTGTGGTGATAAGTGGGAATGAGGTTAGCGTTGCCAAGGCTCCAAGGTCATGGGCTTTACCTGACCCCCCGTGGCTTTGCCATCAGAGCCTCTCACTTCTCCACGGCTGGAGTTGTGTCTGTCAAGGGAAAGAGACCTAAGCCGGCTGCTCAGTCCTCACCTGAGGCCCCAGAAACCTTCTCTCGCAGTAGCAGGGGTTTTTGTTGTTGTTGTTGTTTTTCTTTTTGATTTTTCGAGACAGGGTTTCTCTGTGTAGCCATGGCTGTCCTGGACTTGCTTTGTAGACTAGGCTGGCCTTGAACTCACAGAGATCCGCCTGCCCCTGCCTCCCCAGTGCTGGGATTAAAGGCGTGCGCCACCACGCCTGGCAAGGCCTTCCCACGTTCTGAGAGGACACGCAGGTACTAAGTTCACCCCTAGCCCTGTAAACAGGCTTCCTTCCAGGAGATGCCTCTCACGATTGTGCTCTTCTTCCTTTTTGCTTGTACATTAACTTCCCTATAATGTAGGAATTCTTCCTTTATAGAAAGAGAACATAATTAGGTGGCTGGCTGAGAAAAGAGGACAGCCAAGGAGTCTGGGGCTATCCTGGGCTACTCAGAAAGTTCTAAACTTGTGATCCTCCTGCCTCTACCTCCCAAGTTCTAAGGTGACAGGTATGTGCCAACATTGCCAGCCAATAAATAAAATGATTGATTTAACATTTTAACTAGGAATTCAGGGAGGTGTCTCAGCAGGTAAGACCCTTGGGCACGCAAAGTGGACAACCTGAGTTTGACCCATGGAGCTGATGGGAAACAGAGGCAGGAGAATTAGGGGAAGTGTACAGGCCAACAAGCCTGAAGTCCACTGCTCAGTGGTTAGAGAGACTTCCTCAACAAGGTGGGGTCGGAGAACGTTGGGCCATATCTCTCTCTCTCTCTCTCTCTCTCTCTCTCTCTCTCTCTCTCTCTCTCTCTCTCTCTCCATCCCTCCCTCCCTCCCTCTCTCTCTCTCTCCATCCCTCCCTCCCTCCCTCTTTCTCTCTCTCTCTCTCTCTCTCTCTCTCTCTCTCTCTCTCACACACACACACACACACATGTAAAGTAAAATCTTAAGTAAATGTAAATATATATCTCATGTACAGAATCATAAACTAGATTAATAATCTGTAGGAGGAAGAAGATGGTACCTGAGGAATTACGGAAATTTAACCACCATGATAAAAATGGAAGGGAAAAGCTGCTATTGCCCACCGAATATGGTGCTGCACACCTTTAATCCCAGCACTCTGGAAGGCAGAGGCAGGCGGATCTCTGTGAGTTCGAGGCCAGCCTGGTCTACAAAGCAAGTTCAGGACCATCAAGGCTACACAGAGAACCCTGTCTCGAAAAACCAAAAAAGAAAAAAAGAATATATAAAGCCCTGGATACAAAAATAATAAGAAAATCATATATATACACATATTGGACAGAGTTACCACGAATCCCTCGCACACAGCTCCCTAACATTAATGCTGTTTACTGTATTACTTATATATACTAATGTTGTAATACTGTAATGCATTCATTACAATTAATGAACCACTGTTGACATATTGTTTTTCAAGGTTCATATTCTGTTCATATTTCTTCAGTTTGTATATGGTGGTCTTCCCAGGTGTCACAGTCCCATTCAGAACACCATGCTTTGTCATCCCCTTGGCCTCCTCTGGGCTATGACACTTTCTCCGTGTCTGGCATTTGATAATCGACTAAACTGGACTTAGGAGCTTTGGGCGTGACGATCCTAGAGGCAAAGGTACCATTTCACATCTGGCACGTGCAGGAGGACACCTAGCCCTTAGAGAGACCAGGCAGCTAACAACCATCTGTAGCTCAAGACCTCAGGAGAAACAGTGCCCTCTTCTGGGTTTCTTGGGCACTGCATGCAAATGGTATCCACACATGCCTGCAAAACACCCATACACATAAAATAAAAATAAATTAAAATCTCAAAAAATAAACAGATTATCTTACTTTGAATCATGAGTCTGTGCGCGTCTCTTGTGTGTACACACATGGACTCAGGTGCCCATTAAGGCCAAAGGCACTGGATCTAGAGTTAGCGTTAGCACCCTATGTGAGTGTGGGCATCGAGTTCAGGTCTTCTGCCAGAGCAGTACCCACTCTTAGCCACGGAGACATCTGTCTAGCTGAAATTTATTTATTTTTTTTATTGCTTTAAAATAGTATTTGTTTTTACTTACATGTATGTGCACCACTTACGTGAAATGTCTATTGAGGCTGTAAAAGGGCATTGGATCTTTTAAAAAATATTTTCAAATTGTGTGTGCATAAGAGTGAGAGTGCAGGCACCCATGGAGGCCAGACAGGGATGTTAGATTTCCTGGAGCTGGGATTACAAATGATTGTGAGCCACCAGACACAAGTTCTGGAAACTGAACTCCATTCCTCTGCAAAAAGAGATGCACTCTTCCCTCCCCGTTCCCCCGCCCCTTTTTTTAATGAAAACTTTTTAGAAAGACTTATTTCTTATGTATATAGTGCTCTGCCTGCATGTACACCTGCAGGCCAGAAAGAGGACATCAGATCACATTATAGATGGTTGTGAGCCACCATGTGGTTGCTGGGAATTGAACTCAGGACCTTTAGAAGAGCAGTCAGTGCTCTTAACCTCTGAGCCATCTCTCCAGCCCTGGTTTCTTTTTCTTTTTCTTTTTTTTTTTTTAAATATTTATTTATTATTATATATACAGCACTCTGCCTGCATGTACACCTGCAGGCCAGAAGAGGACATCAGAGCACATTATAGATGGTTGTGAGCCACCATGTGGTTGCTGGGACTTGAACTCAGGAACTCTGGAAGAACAGTGAGTGTTCTTAACCTCTGAGCCATCTCTCCAGCCCTGTTTTTTTTTTTTTTCAAGACTGGATTTCTTTGTGTAACCTTGGCTGTCCTGGAACTCTCTTTGTAGACCAGGCTGGCCTTGAACTCACAGAGATATGCCTGCCTCTGCTCCCGCCAATATATGCCACGACCACCTGGCTGAAATGCACATCTTAACCACTGAACAATCTCTCTTACTCCCTATTTGTTTATTTTTGAGACATGATCTTGCTATTCAGTCCTGAGTAGCCTAGAACTCTATGTAGATCAGGCTAGCCCCAAACTTGCAATCCTTCTGCCTTACTCTTCCAAGTGCAGGGCTGGGATTACAGGCTTGTGGTATCACTCCTAACTTTATGTTTTACTTGTTTTTACTTAACTAATTAACAAATTAATTGTATTATTTATTTATTTATTTATTTTTGAGACAGGGTTTCTCTGCATAGCTCTGGATATCCTGAAAGTTGCTCTATAGATCAGACTGTCCTGGGACTCAGAGATCTCACCTGCCTCTTCTGATCCTCATGCTGACACTAAAGGCACGCGCCACAACTGCCCAGCACCATTGGCTTTTTTAAGTGTCACAGGAAAAGGATTTGGAGTATAGCTCAAAGGTAAAGTACTCACCTGCCCTGGGAAAGCCTGTGTTCGCACCTCAGCGCAGAGGAAGAAGTCACCTGCCACAGCACATCAGGTGTCACGTAGCTCCTTGGCTTCCTGTCTGTTCGATTGGGCTTTGTTATCTCTTTACTTTTGTCTTTATTAGGTTTTTCTGACTGGATCTCTGAGTGTCCGGCCCCCTCCACCATGGCCAGCCGGGGTGGGGGCCGGGGTCGAGGTCGAGGCCAGTTGACCTTCAACATGGAGGCTGTGGGCATTGGGAAGGGTGACGCTTTGCCCCCGCCCACTCTCCAGCCTTCTCCACTCTTCCCTGTAAGTGCCTCCCTCCCTTCGCTACCCGTGACCACAGGGTTCTCCTGTCCCATCCTGAGCCATCTTCATTCCGACCTTTTCTGTCTATAGTCCTGACCCACAGGAAGTGCTTCTCCTGCTCCCAACTCCACAGCTTCCCAAACGCTGTGTTGCCTTCTCGTTCTGTCTGGCCCTGTTTACTGGGAACATTGGGTTCGGCCTACGGAAAAGGCCCTTCAGGGTTTTTACCGCAGCATTTTTGTCCTGACTAACCGCTGTTCTCCTTCAGCCCTTGGAGTTCCACCCGGTGCCACTGCCCACAGGAGAGGAAGGGGAGTATGTTCTGGCCCTGAAGCAAGAGCTGCGTGGGGCCATGAGGCAGCTCCCCTACTTCATCCGGCCAGCTGTCCCCAAGAGAGGTCAGTAGAACGGCTGGCATCATGTCTTAGGGCCTTCTATAAGCTGTGTCTGCACTCAGGCCCCTGGAGGCCAGAGCGGCTTAGGAAATTTACTACCTAATACGGAGAGCATTGAAACTCCCTTCTGTATCTGAAATGTATCACCTTATTCGAGATTTGGGTTGACCCTTAATCCTGAGGCCAGCAGGACCTGAAAGCGTTGGCATCTTAGCTCCAGTGTAAAAACAGGGAGCGCAGTACACATTCTTACACAATGGTGCTAGGTCTCTGAGCACCACACCTACGCAAAGCATTCACCCCTCGTTAGTGAGGGCAGGAGACTGGAGAAGGCAGCACTGCAGGCAGGCTTAGTGTTGACCCCTGATGCTTTTCTCCTGAGGCCCTGGGAGCTGAGGGCTCACAGAGATGGAGGGCTTACGAAGGTAACCCCATTAGTAAGAGGGAGGCAGAAGACTGTGCCCTGGTTTTTATCCCTGTGTATGCTGTCCAGTGGAGCCTAGCGCTCGAAAGAGCAGAGCCTTTGGACAACGAGTAACAAAAGGGCGCTATGGAGAAGCCGGCACCACTGAGCTAGGGGTTTGGAGTGAGGCAAGCCGTAGATAAGAAACAGCTGTTCTAAGGATAGACCTCTGACCCCTCAGATGTGGAGCGTTACTCCGACAAGTATCAGATGTCCGGGCCGATTGACAATGCCATCGACTGGAACCCTGGTAGGTGACTGGCCCTCCTCGAGGGTTCTTTCATCCTCCCTTACCCGTACAACATCTAAAAACTAGAATCTTAGATGGCACTGACACACTCAGGTTCTAAGAGAAAACACCTATTTTTAACAGAGGCCCGTCCTTCCTGCCCTTTACCCTCCCTTCCCTTTGGGAATGGCTCTCTCCTCAGAGAGGCCACGCACCCCCGACAGGGCCCTGCGGACACTCACACCCTCCCTCTTTCCAGATTGGCGGCGGCTACCCCGGGAGCTCAGGATTCGAGTGCGCAAACTACAGAAGGAGAGTGAGTGACTCTGGAAAGGGAGCCGATGCCACAAGGACCACACGAGGGCAGCAGAGCGCCACGTCTGCCGCCAGAGGGTGGGGTAGAAAGCTAAGCCCGAGGGAGAGGGGCTCACCGCGGAGGACACCTGCCGCTGAGCCTAGGACGCACATGGTGGAAAGGAAGAACGTTCACACGTCCCCTCCCCTCAAACACACACACATGTGCGCGCACACACACCATGTAACAAAACATTTTTGTGAAAAAGAAAGAAAAAGAACCAGAGAAATGGCGCAGTCATTAAGAACATGTACTGCTTTATCAGAGTTTGGTTCCAGGTACCCACACCAGGTGGCCCACAACTGCCTGTAACTCCAGCTGCAGCGGACCCAATGACCTCTCAGGTCTCCTTGGGCATGCATGTAGCACATGCACGCGCACACACACATGCACACGCACACATGCACACACACACAGGTGCACTTGTGCACAAATCAAATTTAAAAACGGAAAGAAAGCCAGTTAGGAGGTGTGCTTCCTAAGAGGTCACTTTTTGATCCTCCAAACAGGGACCACCATTGTCCTCCCCAAGAGGCCCCCTAAGACCACAGAAGACAAAGAGGAAACAATCCAGAAACTGGAGGTGAGGGGGGAGTGTGACCGACAGCTGGACTCAGCCGCTTAGAGCCTCAGTCCTGCCTGTTTGCTGAGTGTCAGTTTCTCTTCCTGTTCATCCTCACATGAGACTCTGGAGAAGAAGGAGGAGGAAGTGACCTCAGAGGAAGATGAAGAGAAAGAAGAAGAAGAAGAAAAGGAAGAGGGGGAAGAAGAAGAGTATGATGAAGAAGAGCATGAAGAGGTGAAGGCCGAGTCTACTCCCCCCCACAGCCTACCCCCTCCTCCCCCCCCCCTCCCCCCTCCTGTCTCTCTCCTGTCCCCTGTCTTCTCCCTCACCCCTCTTCCTCTCCTCTCCCCACCCCCCTACCCCTCTCCTCTCCCCCTCATAGGCTCTGGGCTCTCATCACTTTGTTGTTGGTTGGTTGGTTGGTTGGTTTGGTTTTGGGACAGACTCTCACAGTTTAAACTAGGCTGGCCCGGAACTCCCCAGAAAAGCCCCTGCTTCTGCTTCCTAATGTTGGGATTACATGCATACACTAACAGGTTTAGCATACAAAAGAGGTTTTTTTTATTTACTTTTTAATGCGTATGTGTCTGTATGGTTGTCTGCCAAGTGCAGTCAGGTGCCTGATAAGGCCCAAAGAGGGTCTCTGGTCTCCCTGAAGCTGTTACAAGCAGTTGTGGTTGTGAGCTGCCACGCTGAGGTGCTGGAATCCGAACCTATCTCCCCTGGAAGAGCAACAAGTGTTCTTAATATCATCTTTTAGTGTGTGTGTGTGTGTGTGTGTGTGTGTGTGTGTGTGTGTGTGTGTG
>OU015751.1:125286877-125297575 GCA_907169655.1 Acomys percivali | reverse complement strand
TGTGTGTGTGTGTGTGTGTGTGTGTGTGTGTGTGTGTGTGTGTGTGTTCGGTCCTCCAGCTCGGCAGCAGGCACCTTTTGCGTTGAGCCGTCTCACTAGCCCTAGGTTCTCAGCTCTTACACAAGGGATGTTCTCAGAGAGTTTCAGGGCCAAAAGCAAGGGTGCCACCAGTGCGTAAAAGCCTTCCTCCATGTCATCTGCCCCTGGCCTAGTCCCAAAACACCTAACACCACAGTGAGATGGCTCAGAGGGTAAAGAGGATGCTACCAAGCTACAGAACCACAGGGAGGAAGGAAAGAACTGGCTCCTACAAGTTGTCTTCTGACCTGCATTTGTGCACCAGGGCACATACACACCTACACACACACACACATGCACCTATACACACACACACACACACATGCACCTACACACATGCACCTATACACACACACACCTACACACACACACACACACACACGCACCTACACACACACACATGCACCTATACACACACACACACACACACACACACACACACACACGTTTAAAGATTCATAACACGGGCTAGAGTGATGGCTCCATGCTTGAGAGCACCTGCTGCTCTTGCAGAGGACTCAAGCTCCATTCCCAGCATCCGCATGGCGGCTCACAACCATCTGTAACTCTAGTTCCAGGGCACCCGATGCCATTTTCTGGCCTCTGGGGAGCCCAGGAGGGCAAGCAGTACACATGTAAATGCAGTCAAAACACCTAGGCACATAAAAAAAACAAATTCATCGCAGCTGGTACAGGTATCCCAGGCGTGGGACAGTGTGTTTGGGAGGGAAAGAGCCTGGAAAGCAAAGGGAAGGGAAAGTCTGGAGTAATCCCTGATCTCCGCTTCTTTTCATGTTTCAGGAAACTGATTACATCATGTCATATTTTGACAACGGAGAGGACTTTGGGGGTGATAGTGATGACAATATGGATGAGGCCATATACTGAACCCCGAGGCCCGCCTGTCTTTCTCGCTTTGAGACATAGGGACTAAATATCCTATTGTTTAGGGTTTTTCCTTTTTCTGTTATTGTTACTGAGACAGGACCTCATGTAGGTCAGGCTGGCGTGGATCTCAGTGTGTAGCTGAGGCTAGAGGAACTCTGATCCTCCGGCCTCTACCTCCCAAGTCTTGAGATTACGAGGTGGGGAGCCCCACGGGGGTGTACCACCGCACCACACTTCCTATTGGTCAGAATTCAGGCTTACCCGCGTGACCCCTGAGGGCTGTTAGGCACAACAGTGACATGCAGCTGTCTCTCCTCTTCCTCAAATCGCTGTGTCACCTCTCCCATGTCTTAGTATGAAAGACGTGTGAGTGGGCCATTAGGGTGGAGGCAACTGTGTACACACCTGCAAAGGTTTTTATAAACCTCTATGGGCATACTTGGAGTAGAAGCAGTCAAGAGGAGTAAGACCTGGTTTGAGATGGTTGGCTGGTTGGTTTTGGTTTTTCGAGACAGGGTCTCTCTGTGTAGCCCTGGCTGCCCTGGACTCGCTTTGTAAACCAGGCTGTCCTCGAACTCACAGCGATCCACCTGCCTCTGCCTGGGATTACAGGCATGCACCGCCACACCCGGCTTCTGTTTTGTATTTTTAAATAAAATGTTTGTACCTGTCTTATCTACCCAGAGTGATGTGTACTGGGAAAGGGCTGGAGGAAGACAGAAGGGGAAGTCCAGTCAAGCCATCCTTACCCCCACCCCCACCCCTACCCCTGTACTGAGAACTGAAGTTGCAGCCTCTCAGTTGCTAAACTCTCTCACTAAGCCATACCCCCAGCTCTTTTTATATATTTATTTTACATTTTGAGACAGTGTTTGGATAAGTTGCCTAAGTTGGCCTTGAACCAACTCTGTAGCCCAAACAGGCCTTAAACTGTCTTGGCCTTCCAAGCTGGGATCCCAGGCCTGTGCCTCCAGTGCCCACCAACCTTTCCCTTGTCCAGGGTGACACTGGGGTCACTGCCTTGTCCTTTGTCTTTTACCGCTCACCCCTACTGGGGCGCATTCACAGCTCATCTGCAATGCTGTCTGAAAGCATTGTTGGGGGGAAGTGCAGGGTCTGCCACAGAGCAGCTGACTGTCCCAGGGCTTGGCCTCCGGGACATGAGTGTTTATTATATTCAGGCACCGTGTATATTCAGGCATGTTCAGGCATTTCTTTCTCACACTTGACCTTGATCGTGTCCTTATTTACAAAGAAATGATTGCGCCTATTTTTGTGCTGAGAGTCAAGAAAGCCAGGGGCCAGGAGAGAGGAGTGAGTCACTGTTTTCAGCTTAGCACAGTTCTCTTCCAGGACCTGGAGAGCCCACTTTGAAAGGCATATTTAAGGAATTCTCTAAATACAGTGCTCTCCGCTGACAGCCAGTGTGTGGCTTGCAGCTTCTCTTTTGGTTTTTCCCTTTGCGGAGTTTAGTTAGCCTTTCTCGCTCAGCTTTGGGAAGGGGGTGGACGGTGTTATCTTCCAGGAAGTAAGGATGGGGGGGGGGGGCAGGGAGTACTTTAGGGACACAGCTAAAAAGAGGCTTCCTAGCCCACACAGCACTCCCTTGGGTGAGGTCACTTCCCTGGTCTCTGATTGGCTTCTGAGGAAGCCTTCCCTCGAGCTGATTGGCTGCATGCACTTGACATGACACAGCCACGAGTAAACTGCGTGTCCAGTATAGGAGCAGGTAAGGAGACCTGCCTAGACATCTGGGGTGCTACCACAGGAGGCCCCCACTGAGCACTTAAAAAGTCGTAAGGTGGAAAGTGGGAGACGCGTCCATAAATTTCTCAACTGCCTTTAGGCGGGCCGCTCGAATTTCCGACAGCATCGTGGGCAGGGACCCCACTGTATATGGCAAAGAGGGACTTAGACCCCGTGGAGGGAAAGCGCCTTAACGGCCTCGTTTAAGCGAGGTAGCAAGTGTTAAGATAGACATCGAGAAAACAGAGAAGGGAACAGGAATAGAAACGAGCATTCCAGAGTTATTGAGCAATTTGTGATGAGTAATGTGTTTCCTTTTCTAAGTCTCCGAGGTGAGTGAAGGGTGGGGCCAGGGGACTTGTCGCTGGGTTTTCCCACAGTTACTCAGCTGGCGGCATGGCCACTAGGGAGGGAACAGCAGAAAACAAAAGATTATCATGACCACTTTTGTCTTTACCCCACCACATCCCTTACACCCCAGCCCCCTACAAACACAGTGTAGGGGAGACAGCTTCTAAACGTCATCATTTCAATCCAGGTCTATATCGGGAGACACTGCCACCTGCTAGCCCACCGGATGCTCCTCTGGGAGCTCCATTTGTGTTATATTCCATTTCTTTGGACAGGGGTCTACAGAAATGGCTTTGGCTTGTGTGGAGAGGAGTCAGGACTCTCCTACCATATGGTCCTGGAGGGCTCAAATTCAAGTCATCAGGCTTGGAGTCCGGCACCCTCTGAGCCATCCCACTGTCTCTGGAAACTTCTTAAAGCAGTGGGAACAGAGATCCTGAGCTCAGGGGGCGGGGCAGGGACAGGAACCTGATCACCATAAGTCCCTTTCCCCACCATACAGGAGAAAAGGGGGACAAAGGTTGGAACGGCCACTTGGGATCAGTCACACTGTCTCAAAGACAAAGTGTCATAAACATCAGGCCATTCTTGGACTCTACGCTGCCTGGACTCCTGCCTCTCCTGGCAGGGTTACCTTCTTGGACAAAGCCGACAACACGAGACCCGGCAGCTTCTCCAGATTCCTAAGCGGTTCCAGGCATGAGCTGAACTATTTCCACTGACCTTTCCCCAACTTCCCACAAGTACTAGCAAACAGGCAGAGGCTGGAGCATAGGTCCAGGAGACAGGGTCAAAGCTGTTCTCCCTGCGGAGTCAGGTACCTTCACGATTGAGGCCCTGCCTACAAACAAGTCCATCAGACCCAGGCAGTGCTTGCCACCAGTGTACATAATACCACTAGGGATAATCTTCATGGTCTAAACTGCTCCCGTGCTCACGGCCTGGGCTGCAGTGCAGGGTCTAGGGCAGGAACCCTACTCTCCGGGGCCTCTCCCACTTGGGCAGGATGTGTGAAACTGGGAGTCTGTGAGCAGGTCTAAGGATGCACATGGTTTGCGGGGCGGGGGGGGGGGGGGGGGATAGAGATCTGGATGCTACAAGTAGTTTAGGTTGAGAGCGGGGAACTAAGAAAACTGGAGAACCAGACGGCAGTGGATAGTGGTGAGGAGCCTGTGGGGAGGTAAGGAAAAGGCAGTCTGTTTCTGCAACTCATTTTTACGGTTGTTTGAAGTTTGAAAATAAATAAGGGTGTAGCTAGTCAAGAATGAAGGGGGGGTGTCATGGGGAAGTAGGGGGCGTAGCTCAATAGGTAGACAGCACTTGCCCAGGGGGCACAGCCCTACATTCTGCCCCCAACACCACATAAGCCAAGTGCAGTGGCATATGTCTTTAACCCTTGGCTATCTGGAAAATTTGAAGCCAAGCTGGGGTACAGGAGATACTGTCTCAAAAGACTAAAAGGAGCTAAATCAAGCTAGGCATGGTGGCATGCGCCTTTAATCTCAGCACTCGGGAGGCAGAGGCAGGCAGATCTCTGTGAGTTTGAGGACAGCCTGGTCTACAAAGAGAATCCAGACCAACTAAGGCTACACAGAGAAACCCTATTTGTGAGGGAGGGGGGAGTCTTCGTAAGCCAGGCATGGTGGTATACATCTTTAATCCCAGCTCTCAGGTGGCAGAGGCAGGCGGATCACTGTGAGTTCAAGGCTAGCCTGGTCTACAAAGGGAGTCCAGGATAGCCAAGGCTACACAGAGAAACCCTGTCTCAAAAAACCAAACAAACAAACAAACAAACAGTGCTAAGTCATGGGGAATAACAGGCAAAGCATTGTCTCATTACGTTAGTTCCCCTAAGCCGTAGGACTGAACTCTTTGATAAGTTGTGTCAAGAGCCCATGTTTATTTTCTTCATGTCCGATGCATGAATTTGTTTCCTGAGAACCTTACTCCACAGTAGGGTTGGAGTGGATCCACTTAAGGTACCAATGGTGCTGGGTTTCGGGTCATTTGCTTTATGCAACAAGGTCACCTGCCAGGAGAAGCAGGGCTGCGGGCAGAGCAGATTTCAAATATGACCTTATTTTTATGACATTTTTGTCTTTGAGGCAGTACAACCGATCGATCCCAAGTGGTCACTCCAACCTTTGTCCTCCAAATAGCCGGGCCATGTCCCTATTTTGCCAAGCTCATCCAACCCCCCTGATCTTCCCACCTTATTTTCGGCCAGGCAGGCTAAAGATATCTCAGGCAAATGGCCAGTTGTTTCCAAGAACCTTTTCAGCCAGGGTAGCTAGGGATCAGCAACTGCCACAGCCGGTAAGAAAACAGAAAACCTTGCAACAGAGAGTTCAAGGGTACAACCTGCAAGTCAGGGCTTACGTCAAGGACATCGCGGAGATTTCTGACCAAAGAAGGGGCCATGGATACAGGGCCTACCTATCTGTCCTCAAACATGCCTGGCCAGAAGGCGAGGAGGCGATACCAAGCCAGACAGGAATAGTTCAGTTAGGTAACCTGCCCAGACTAGCGGTGACCTTTTCTCTACTGCCTTTTCCCCTACTGAGACACAAGTTTCCCCCAAGGAAATCACAAAGACAGAAATTTGAAATCCCAACGCAGAATTCTAGTATTGTCACGGAGAACGTGTTGTCTAATCCAATAGGATGCAATGTGTCTCTTCTGCCTAACCATAGCTGCCCACTGGGAGCTTAGTAGACACGTACTGACCTAACCCTGACTACAGGCCCAGAGAGGTTAAGGTTTCCATGACCACACAACCTATGGCTGTTTTTTAATTCTCAAACTTTCTCTTATGCCAGGATTATCATCTGTGGACTGTGCCACCTACAGCTCAGACCACTTCCCCTCCTTGAGCGTACACAATCCTATAGTTCTACCTCTCTGGGTTTACAGCAAAGAAGGGGGGGAGGGGATGTCCAAATGTAGCTGGGTGTAATGGCACAAGCCTTTAATCCCAGCACCAGGGAGGCAGAGAGGGGCGGGCAGGTCTCTAGGTTTGAGACCAGCCTGGTCTACAAAGAGAGCTCCAGGACAGCCAGGGCTGTTAAACATGGAAGTCCTGTCTCAAAACAACGACTGAAGACAAAGTCAAATGCTGCCTGTCCCCAGCATGGTGCCACTTTCAGCAGCATTAAAAAATAACCTGTGGGGAGGAGCTTAGCGAAAGCCACGGTTGTGTTTTGCTTTGTTCATTTCCAACAGTGTTAGGAAGCCCAGGCTGGCCTTAAACTTGATCGTGTAACACTTAACTCCTAAACCTTCTGCGCCCTCTCCCAAGAGCTGAGATTTCAGACACATACCAGTATTTCCAGCGGGCTTTATTTTATTTAAGACAGGGAGGCCTGGGATTTTTCACGTAGTACAGACTAATCTCGGACATGGAATAATCCTTCTGTCACAGCTTCCAAAGTGCTGGGGTTGCCAGGCATCATGGCACACGCCTTTAATCCCGGCACTCGGGAGGCAAAGTCAGGCGGATCTCTGTGAGTCGAGGCCAGCCTGGTCTACAGAGTGAGTTCCAAGACAGCCAGAGCTGTATAGTGAGACCCTGTGCTGGAAAAACAACAACAAACAACAACCAAAAAGCAACAACCAAAGTGCTGCGATGACAGGTGTGTGCCACCACACTTGGTTTACCCCTGTCTTGCCGTGGTGAGCGTTCTGTTTGCTTGCATGCATACTCACATACATGCAGATGTGTGTGCTCGTGACAGAAAGAAGGAGCCTAGGGTGTCGCTCCTCGTGTGCAGTCTTCTGTTTTGAGACGGGGTCTCTCCCTGGCTTTGAGCTTTTGAAGTAAGCTAGGATGGCCCGACACGACCTCAGCAATCCACCTGTGTCCGTGTGCCCAGGCCTGGGATTGCAGGGAACAGACCCCACACTCAGGTGCTCATGTTTGCACAGCAAGCACCTGACTGACTGAGCCACCTCGCCAGCCTTCTTGATGTTTTTGTTTGTTTGATTGATTGTTCATTTTGTTTGTTTGCTTGTTTGTTGTTTTGAGACAGGCTCTCTGGTTGGTCTCACATTTGATAGCCTTCTGGCCCCAGAGTGCTGGGGTTAGGATTACAAACGGGTGTATGTGTGTGTGTGTGTGCGCCCCACCATGCCCAGCAAGTAAAACCTACCTTTGTTTTAGCAAAGGGCAGGGGATTGTGAGGTAGAGGCCACACACAAGACAACCAGGAAGTCAAGATCATCTTTGGCTACATGTGAGTGTGAGGTCAGCCCGAGCTGTAAGAGACTCTGTCTCAAACAACAAAAACAAAACAAACAAAAAACAATCATGGAAGTAGTCTGTCTACCTCGGAGTCTCTTATCGTGGAGATGACCCCTACAGGCCCCTTTGGACAGGAAGCAGCCTTGATGTTTTCGTTTTGCTCTGCTGTGGCCAGGGGTGCAACCGGTTTTGAGAGGAAAGTCCCCCCTGAGTTAACGCTTTTTTCCAGGCAGGGCAGTAAAAGGAAGTTAGCAAAGATGGGCGTTCTATGGGAGAGGGCCAATCGCTCGCTCTCTGAGGGAGAGAAGCAGAGCTTCACAGAGGCGGCTTCCTACCCCAGGCCTCTTTCCTGGCACCCAGATAACATTTTCCTGCCTGACCATACTTGGATCTGGCTGCCCGCAGCCCTTCACCTCTCCCTTACTTGGCCTGGATCCTGTTGTGAGTCTTGCTTTCCAGCCGAAACCACCACTCTCACACCTGCCCTGGGATGTCAGAGATGTCTGCAAACCTCTCAGGAGCCGTATGGGGCCTGGCCAGGAAAGCCGGGTGTGGACAAGGAGATCTTTGCACTCAGGCTCACCCTTGAAGTCCTCACAATGCTTTAAATGATGTCCCTCTTGTATTATGTGTGTGAGTGTCTGTCTGTCTGTCTGAATGTATGTATGTATGAATATATGTAGGTATGTATGCATGTGTCTATATATGTGACAGACAAGACCTTATGAAACCCAAGTTGACCTGAAACTTGCTATACAGCTGACAATAGCCTTGCACCTCTCATCCTCCTACCTCAGGCTCCCTGGTGCTGGGATTCCCCCCACCTTGGATTTTTGGGTGTGTGTGTGTAAGTGCAGGCACATTTTTTTTTGACATGTGCCTCTTTTTCTGAGCTATCTCACCATTTTTCCTGCCCCCTCTGCTTTGCTCTCCCTCCCTCCCTCTCCTCCTCCTCCCTCTCCTTCTTTTTCCTTCCTCCCTTTCTTTCTTTCTTTCTTTCTTTCTTTCTTTCTTTCTTTCTTTCTGGTTTTTCAAGACTGGGTTTCTCTGTGTATCTTTGGCTGTCCTGGACTTACTTTGTAGACCAGGCTGACCTCAAACTCACAGCGATCCACCTGCCTCTGCCTCCTGAGTGCTGGGATTATAGGCGTGCGCCGCCACCACCGCCCGGCCCGTCCTTCCTTTCAACGGTGTCTGAGAGAGCTTGTTATATTGCCAACTGTGGCCTATATCTGTTAATCCTTCTGCCGCAGGGTTCCAAATGTTGGGATTTCAGGAATGTAGTGCCACACCAGGCCCCTAAAATGTAGTATGTATAGTTTCAAAATGTTCACAACTAATTCACACTTTTAGGAAGAAATTGTGCAGACTTCTAAAGGTCTGCAGGCTGCTTTGGCTAGTGCTCTGCCTCTGGCTTAGCATTTCCTCTGTGCTCTGCTTTGTCAACTTCAGCTAAAATCAAGATCTAGGAAGAGAAGTGCCAATGCCAGTGTGTCTGAGCTGGGCCTCCATCACAAACCGAAGTTCCATCTTCCTGCAGACTTCCCAGCAACCTCTATGTTGAGGATTCCCTCCTTTACCACAAAACAGAGTTGAAGTGGGACGTGGTGGCGCACGCCTTTATTCCCAGCACTCAGGAGGCAGAGGCAGGCGGATCACTGTGAGTTCCAGGCCAGCCTGGTCTACAAAGCGGGTCCAGGACAGCCAAGGCTACAGAGAGAAACCCTGTCTTGAAAAACCAAAAAGAAGAAAAAGAAAGCACAAAGGTGGTGGAGAGGTGAAGTCTTTGGAGATGGAGGGGTATACCGTTTAAAAAGAAGGCTAAGATTGGGGGCAGTGGTGGTGCACGCCTTTAGTCCCAGCACTTGGAGGCAGAGGCAGGTGAGTCTCTGAGTTCCAGGCCAGCCCGGTATACAGAGTGAGTTCCAGGACAACCAGGGCTGCACAGAGAAACCCTGTCTTGAAAAACAAGAACAAAAGCACACACCCCAAAAAAGAAGCCCAAGATAAGATGAAGCCTATTGAGAATTTCCATAATTTTTCTGCCCCCTGCCACAGCCGTGCCCAGTTTCCAGGACCCTCTTCTCCCATAGTCACCAGGATCCCTTAGGCTTTGTCATCGAGTCTCTGCTCCCCCAGCCCTTCCAGCTCCCAGGTAACAGCAATGTCAGCATGCCGCCGTTTTCAATCTCTCTGACTTCCACAAGCAAGTATGTCTGCTACTTTCTCAAGGCCTGTAAAGCCCAAACCTAGGTTTTTCAGTTTTAGATTCTATTCCCAGGGAGAGGGACAGTAGGGCCCACGAGGCTTCAGGAGTATGGAGCCCTCCTGCAGGCCAGAGAGAACTCAGCTGCCTCTCGAAGGGGACACTCTTCCCCCATGGGGAGAAAAGGAGTCGTCTCTCTTCTCCCATCCTACATTCACGGATCTACAGAGGCCAAGAGGGAACAACTCTGAGTGTGGAGGGAGAAGCTCGGCTTCTGCAGATGGAAGGTGAGGCAGGTATGAAAGACCATGGGTGCAGAGAAAGAGAACAGGACACAGCTCTGAGTCTAGGTGGCAGGAGGAAGAGCTCGTGTAGGGGAGGTATAAACGAAGCCCCTTTGTTTCCCTCCTTCCTCCCTCCATCCATGCAGGAGGCTAAAAATAGCCATGCCAAGCACCTAGCCAGGTTTTTCCAAGAACCTGTTTACTCACCACTTGGTTGACTTGAAGCCGTCTAGTCAGCAATTCCATCACCCAAAAAAAGATGGAGGACGGACCTCACTTGACATCCAAAGACTCAGGTCATGTGGGGCTCACGATCCTGTCCCCACGTTCTGTCTTTCTCCTTCCATCACTCTGTTGCCTGGAGATGGCCAAGCAGTCAGTAAACAGAGACATCCCAGCACACCGAGGCTGTTCACTCTTTCCTCTTTATGTAACAGGCTAAAGAAAGAATAGAAAAGGATCAGCAATGCAGGGCCCCTGAAGTGGGCCTCATGGGTAGGCTCAATGGCCTTGACCCCTGTTCCACCCAGCTAGTCTGTCTCTGGGAAAAGACCAAAATACTTTAGAAGCAGAATTCTAAGACTGGAGCAAGGGATAAGAGAACCTTACAGGACCAGGTTCAGTTCTCAGTCCGAACATGGTGGCTCACGGCCTTCTGTAATTCCAGTTCCAGGCCCGTTTTGACCACTGTAGGCCCCAGGCATACAAGCAGTACATATACATACACTGCTGGTAAACACACATACACATAAGAAAAATTTTTTTTAAATGTAGAAGAAGAGGAGGAGGAAGAGGAAGAGGAGGAGGAGGAGGAGGAGGAGGAAGAGGAGAAGGAGGAAGAAGAAGAAGAAGAAGAAGAAGAAGAAGAAGAAGAAGAAGAAGAAGAAGAAGAAGAAGAAGAAGAA
>OU015751.1:125269577-125282206 GCA_907169655.1 Acomys percivali | reverse complement strand
CAGCCCATGGTGGGTGTGGGAGACCCAGCCCATGGTGGGTGTGGGAGGAGTCAGTTTATGGTGGGTATGGGAAGCCCAGCCCATGGTGGGTGTGGGAGGGGCCAGCTCATGGTCGGTGTAGGAGGGGCCAGCCCATGGCAGGTGTGGGAGGGACCAGTCCACAGTGGGTGGTGCTGTCACTGGGCGTGGGGTCCTGAGCTGTATCCAAAAGGAAGCTGAACAAGCGATGGGGAGCAAGGCAGTAAGCAGCATTCTTCCATGGCTTCTGCTTCAGTTCCTGCCTCCAGGTCCCTGCCCTTGGCTTCCCTCGCTGACAGACTGTGATCTGGACATGTAAGCCAAACAAATAAAACGTGTTTCTCCTTGAATTGCTTCTGGTCGTGGTGTTTATCGCAGCAACAGAGGGCTCACTGAGACAGGCTATACAAGAGGCTAATCGTTGAACTCTTGCCAGATTCTGGATTTATCACTTCCTGGCTGAAGCCTGCATCCGTCGGTGTGTAGCCATCTCTGGAAGGTTTTCAGCCTCGGAGACACTGAGCATAGAAGGTCAGCAGGGAGGACTGCTTAGAACAGGAGAGCCAGCTGCATGTATTCTTTATCCCCTTCTGTGGTCTGTCACCTACATGCGATCCAAGCAGAACTACTCTATCGGGACTCTGGGTCGCTCAAAGAATTAGTCAAAGGTGAGCTGGAGAGATGGCTCAGTCAGTGAAGTGTTTTGGTCACACAAGTATGAGGCTCTGAGTTCGAGCCCCCAAAGCAGGATGTGGTAACTAATGTTATAATCCCAGTGGTGGAGAGGTGCAGACAACGGGGCTCCTGGACAGCTACTGTTGCCTGCTCGGTGCACCTCAAACCAGTGAGGCATCCTACCTCAAAAAAAAAAAGTGGATAAAATTGCAACACCCAAAGTTGTGTTATAGCACATGTGTGTGTGCACTGAATACTAGTTAAAGGGCATCATGTGCAATTCTTTTTTTTTTTTTTTTTTTTGGGTTTTGGGGTTTGGGTTTTTTTTTTTTTTTTTTTTTTTTTTTTTTTGGGTCTTGGGTTTTGGGTTTTATTTGTTTATTTATTTATTTATTTTCTGAGACAGGGTTTCTCTGTGTAGCCTTGGCTGTCCTAGACTCACTTTGTAGGCCAGGCTGGCCTCAAATTCACAGAGAGCTGCCTTCCTAATGCTGGGAATACAGGTGTGTGCCACCACACCTAGCTATGTGATTATTTCTTACTGACCATATGCTTAATTAAATCCTCCTTCCCCAATTTTATCTCTCAATATCTAGTTGGATCTTTGCATTTTCCTTATGCTGAGATGGACCTTGGATTTTTTTTTTTTTTTAAGTTACCACCTATAGCTGTTGTTTTGTAGCCCAGGCTAGCCTCAAAACCACTACTATGTAGCTGAGAATGCCCTAGATTTCCTAAGGCACGGTCTTCTTGTTTGTTTGTTTTGTTTTGTTTTGTTTTTTGAGACAGGGTTTCTCCGTGCACTCTTGGCTGTCCTGGACTGGCTTTGTAGAACAGTCTTGCCTCGAACTCCCAGAGATCCATCTGCTCCTGTCTCCCGAGTGCTGGGATTAAAGGGGTGGGCTACCACACCCGGCGAGACAGGGTCTTTTATATCCCAGGCTTGCTTCAAGTTTGCTATATAGCTGGGTATGGCTGGAACTTCTGTGATCCTCCTGCCTCTGGCCCCCAAGTTCTGGGATTACTGGTGTGTGCCACCAGGCATCTTTTTATATGGTGCTGAAGATCAAACTCAATGCTTTGGCTTCATGAATTTTAGGCAAACCGTCTGCCAACAGGTACACCACTAGTCTTTTGTTTTGTTTTTGTTTTCTTGTGACAGGGTTTCTCAGCCTTGTCTGTCCTAGAACTTACTCTGTAAGCCAGGCTGGCCTTGAACTCACAGAGATCCACCTGCCTCTGCCTCCCCAGTGCTGGGATTAAAGGAGTGTGCTACCACTGCTGGCCTGTGTCTCTAGTCTTTAAAAATAAAATAATAAAATAAAATAAAAGAGGTCTTGCTGTGTGGCCCAAGCTAGTTTAACTCTTGATCCATTTCATTTGCCTCAGTCTCTCAAGTGATGGAATGACAGGCACATGCCACCAGGCCGTGCTATTAATTTTTATTTTTTTATTTATTTATTTATTTTTTTTTAGGGTATTTTTTTTCTCTCTCTTTAATTTTCTTTTTTACTTTTCTCAGCTCCTCCAATACTCGACTGGACCTAATGAATAAATGATCATCTGAACTAGATCTCTACTAACGGCTGTACATGGAGGTTGTGGCTCTTTAAAAATTGAGAGGCATATGAGAAGAGCATGGGAAAACAGGGCCCAGTGCGAAGGGGGAAACAGCTGCGCTGGTACTGAGGAAGCCGCGCTAAGTGAGCCTGCGTCCCAGGGCGAGGCAGGAATTGTGTAGAGGAGGAAAGAGGAAGTGGCTGTGCGGCCTGCTGAGCTCTCAGAGGGGATGGGTTTCCTCTTGGGGAGCCGATCTGGCGACTTCCTTCCTTAGACTTCGCTGTGCTGCACTATACTGCAGTGACTAGCGGCGCAGTGCTATTTAAGTCTAAATTAATTAAGCAGAGTTTAAAATTCCAGTTTTCAGTCACGGTTCGACAGTTCCACATGGCTCAGGGCTGTTGTACCTGGCAGCGCAAGGTGCGCACAGCATTTCCATGAGCGGAGAAAACTCCTGTGGCTAGGTGTGGTGACTCACACCTATAAACCCAGCCCCTCCGAGCTCAGAGGTTGTCGCGGCAGGATTACCGGCCCAGGCATAGTGGGTGACAGAGTGAGACCAGTCTTCGGGGGTCGGGGTGGGGGTGGGCGGAGACTCTTGTAGACGGTGCTAGATGGAGTGAGGGTTAGGGCTAGGTTGTCAAGGGAGGGGACATATGTTCCACCTCCTGCAGGATCCAATCTCTAAAGTGCCCTTGTGGGTAATTATCTGTCCTCTGCTGGCCAATCTGTTCTCATATCAAGTCTGAGTCATTATACTGTGTACACAAATACCCAGGTTCAGACCCATCCCTGGCCTTTCTTCTTGTTCACGTCCCTGCTCCACCCCTCAAGTCCCTGGAAGCCAAACTGCATTAAAAAATAAAATAAAATAAAACTTTTCCGTCAACTTTGACCTAGTTTCCTGATCACAAAATTAAAGGGGAGGAGCCACTAACTGTTTGAACAGGTGAGAAATGGGGGAGGAATTCAGGTGAGAGTCTTTACAACAATAGGGAAAGCTAGATACCAGCACAGTGTAAACAGACAGAAAGGAGCCAGAACAGCCTGAGACGTAGGGTGTTTGCCTACAGTGAACGGCGCTGAGCTCAGACCCCAGCAGTATATAAACTGGGCATGGTGACACACGCAGGCCTAGAACCCCAGGACCAGGAAGGTGGAGGCAAGAGGATGGGGAAGTCAAAGTCACCCTGATTCAGAAGGAGGAAGAGGAGGAGGAGGAGGAGAAGGAGAAAACTGGCTTGGGTAAAGATGCTTGCTGTGTGAGCTTGGTGTCCTGTGTTTGGTGGAGCCCTGGAATCACACAGAAGTGGACGAGGAGAGCCAGTCCCACAGCTGTCCCCGACCCCCACTGTGGCACGCACCCACACCCACGAACCCATATAAACGCACCAACGATCATTTTTTTTAAGTGAGGCAGGAAAGTAAGCAAATGCTCTATAGAGAATGAATGGTAAAGATAATTACTAGAGTAGAAAAGGACTTCTCCTTCTTTTCTTTCTTTTTGTTTTTCTGAGACAGGGTCTCCCTGTGTAGCCTTGACTGTCCTGGACTCGCTTTGTAGACCAGGCTGGCCTCGAACTAACATCAATAGGCCTGCCTCTGCCTCCCGAGTGCTGGGATTACAGGCGTGTGCCACCATGCCCTGCTTAAGGATTTCTTTTTTCAATTTCGCTTTCTGTTCAATTCAGTGTTCACAGGCTTTTTGTGGGTTTGGTTTGTTTAGGGGACACAGTTCTTGGTAAGCAGCCCTAGCAGACCTGTTGGTACTTGTGGCCAAGGCTGCCTTGAATTCTTGGCAGTCTGTGTGCCTCAGCTTCCCCAGTGCTGAGTTTCAGGTGTATGCTCCCACAGCAAGCTTCTCCTCAGTACCTAGCACAGTGCTTCAGGGACTACAATTGTATGTAGTGAGCTAAAGGAAAGCTCATTAAAATCAGGGAGAACTGTAGGATGTATTCTGCCATCTGTTTCTCCCGGGTGTGACTTCTTCCTGAACAGAACAATTTCAGTCAGCAGAGAAATGATTTACCAGTCATCAATACTCTGTAAGAAAAAAAAAATGTCCAAACGGGTCCCCAAGGAATAAGGCTAAGTAGTCAACAAACACTGAATTCTAGTTGTAAGTTAAGAACTATAGAGAGCCAGTTGGTGGTGGCGCACGCCTTTAATCACAGCACTTAGCGGGCAAAGGCAAGCAGATCTCTGTGAGTTCAAGGCCAGCCTGGTCTACAGAGTGAGTCAGCCAGGGCTACACAGAGAAACCCTGTCTTGAAGAAGATTAACAAAACAAAAACCAACTGTAACGAAAGAAAACTCTAGCTGCTGCTAAAACATTTAATACCCGTCACTAAAATCCTAAGACCAGGATAGTTATGCTTTTTAGCATATAAACCAGGATTATATTGGGGTAAACCTCTACAACAAAAACCAAGTTATGAAAGAGAATGTCTGTAAGGAATGGTGGTATAGGCTTCTAACCCCAGCCAGGGTCCAGGAAACTGGAAGGTTGGGGCTAGCCTGAGCTACAGAGAACCTGTCTCAAACAAAACCAAACCAAAATTCCAACCATCCCACCAAGCATCCTGTTTTGGGGTAGGTGGACTGAGGCCTCTGGCAGCCCTGGCCGTTCCTCATGCTTAGAAGTTACTGTGTGCTGATCACTGCAGCCCATCAGGAGAGCCATAGGCCAACACCAGCCCTGCTTCCCAGCTTCCTGTCTGAGTGAACAACCCCCCCCTAATTTCCTCTCACATTACTCTCTCCAAGAGTCCCTTCTCCCTAGATCCTCCTGCCTTTGTGTAAATAAAAGGTATTTGAGCCTAGCATGGTGATGGTGGTGGTCTACGCCTTTAGTCCCAGCACTCGGGAGGCAGAGGCAGGAGGCCCAATGTGAGTTGGAGGCCAGCCTGGTCTACAAAGTGAGTCCAGGACAGCCAAGGCTACACAGAGAGACCCTGTCCCAAAAAAAAAAAAAAAAAAAAAAAAAAAAAAAAAAACAAAAGCAGTAACAAAAGAAAAAGCGCTCACTTGCATTAAAAAATAATAAAGGAATAAAAAGGAAGCTCCCCCTCTCCCTTCCAAACCCCCTCAAAAAGCTGTTTCTTAGAATTCTTCAAGGCTCAGCAGGTGAGGGTGCTTGCTGCAGAGCCTGAGGACCTGGCTTCAGGGTCTCACATGGTGGGTGGTTCTAAGCTCTGTATTCCCACCTGCATTTACACACATACAACAAAGGAAAACCTGGGCGTGGTACTACTTGCTTTTCCTTTCATCTCCCCAGCTGAGGGGAAAGGCTAGACTGATCAAAACTCAACATTATCCTTAGCTGAGGGAGCCTGAAGGAACTTGGTGATTAACTCTGGATGTGGCTAATTAGATTCCATCACCAGGGCCCACTGATTCTTTAGTCTGAACGGAAACCAAGCCATCGGGTGGACGATTCCCACATCGCTCTTGCGTCTACAGGGATTGCTCTCTCCAAGGAGTTTTCAGCAGTGTGAAGCTGGCAGAAGCTCTTCCACACCTACTTTCTAGTAACTTCTCTAATGTCATTTTCAGACAAGGAAAAAACATGGTTTTTTGCCATTTAAAAAAAACTTTATTTTTTACAAAGAATATCCCCACTTTGGGGTGAAAATATATTTGGATAAGTACAAAATATAGTTTTTATCATACAAAAGATACACAAAATACAAAAACAACGAACCCACCATACTTTCCCGCTATATAGTTCTCAGTGCACTGACACAGGACACTGAGCAAAGTGCTATGGCTGAGAGTGACTTTTCAAAACGCTAGTTGCCACAGTGAAAGCTGTTAGGAGCACTTTCTCCTACCACAGGGCAGGAAATGGGTCTGGGGTGGGGGGAGGGGGCTCCTGTGAAAACTTGCAATTCACATCATCTGGAGGCCTCGATCAGTGTTGGAGCATCTCAATGCATTGTCACCCAGGGCACGACCACCAGCCGCAACCCTTAATGAGCTTAGTGTCAGAATTATAGAATTCTGCACACTGGGAGGAACTCTCAAAAATAATAACCAAGCTGGGCCTTTAACCTCAGCACTCGGGAGGCAGAGGCAGGTGGATCTCTGAGGCCAGCTTGGTCTGCCTACAAAGAGTTCTAGGATAGCCAGGGATACATACAGACCCTGTCGCCGCCCCCCAATAACCCCTTTCTGTATCATTGGGATTCACCCTTAACAGACACAGACTAGCAGAGCTATCTGTAATTAGACTGAAACAACATTGACAGGAGCTAAATAAAGTGCTAAGAACATCATCTTAGAATCAACTCCAAGGAGTCACACAGAAACAGCAGACTCCCATCTGATTACGTTTCCAACAAGAGAGCACAGTGCAATTGGCTATAAAATAGTTTTTATGGCCATTAGTGGGTGCAGCCACTACTGCTGTAAGTCCAGGCTAAAGTCACTTCGGCTCCGTAATTCACAGGTTTTCTTTTTTTTTTTTTCTTTGTAAGGATATTAAAAAAGGGAACACTGATTTAGAAAACAAAAACACTCCTCTTCCAAATTTTTGGCCATGATATTTCTTTTTCTAATACATGAAATTGGCTCTCTGTCACCCATGGCACCGAAGTTCCTGGTTTGCTGTTATTTTCAACAACCATTAATTCCCTTTGTTAAAAAAAAGAAAAAAAAAAAAAAACCCAAAACATTGGAAAGACCATGCCAGATCATTTATACCCTGACACAAAAACTACTATGTCTTCATTTCCAAGATCTGAGGAAGTGGACCAGGTCTGAACTTTTCTAGAACGTTCTTACATCCACCCATCAGACACTCCTGTACCACAGTGCGGGCACTGGCTGAGTCTGTACCACTTGAAGCCAGGGACGTGCCTGCTGATTACCACCCCTGTTGTGGAGTCAGAGGCTGGGGTGGACCCATCCCCCACTGTAGAGACCAAGTGGCGTCCAAGCAGAGAGGCAGAAAGAAATGACAGTACAGATGCGTCTTTTCTCCCACAGGCTCACTGCACGTTGTTGTTGTTGTTGTTGTTAAGGATGCAGGGATCCACCTGTGTGTGGGGGGAGCAGAACAAAGAGACTATTTTAGCAAGAAGTAGAAAAACCACACATTTAGTAACCCTTCCTTCCTAGGACAAAACGTTGCCAGTAAGAGAAGGGCAGTCCTCACCTCAGTGTATGTGGGTGGAGGCATGAACTGGAACTCAGGGGCGTACATGAAGATGGGGCTGTCTTGAGAACCGTCCACGTCGTCCAGCAGCGGGGTGGTGGGACTCTCCAGTCGGTGATCTTCAGGGATGATGTCCATGTAGCAAGGAGGAGCTGCAAAGAGAAAACAGGGGATCAGAAGTCCAGCTAAGAAAAACGCCGGGCCACCCCAATTCCACAAGCCCGAGCAGGCCAAAAGGAAGAAAAGGTACCGGATGCCGCTTACCTTCTGGGGTGTCTGGGATGTTTAGGTCTATCCAGCTCATCTCGGAGCTCGTCCGGCTCGCCATGCTGGATGTCCGGCTGCTCAGACCTGACCTGCTGCCAATCACTAGGGGCAGGTCAAGGATGACTTTCTTGGAGCCGGGGACACTGACGTAGATCTAGAAAGGAAGGTGGTGGTTTGTTAGATGCACGTTGTGGAATTTGGAAGGGAAGAACTGTTTCCCTGCAAGAACGAAGCCCAGCACCCCGGCACCCCGGCACTCACCAGCAAGGAATATTCAACCCGAAGGATGTTGCAGCCCAGGATCGACGGTCTGATCTTCTGCACACGGAGGCTCTTGCCACGCCACGATGCGCAAGTCCCGGAGATGATGTGGTTGCCTCTGACGGAGGACAGCTTCTGAGTTAGCACTTTGGTCTGGCCGTTGGCAAGGTAAGTGTGGCGGGCCACAATTGCTGCCTTGGGGACCACGATTCGGGAACAAGTGTTCTCAAAGTCAGCATGGATGGAGATGTCGTCACCTGGGATTAAAGAAGACAGTGGAGAATGAGCATCCATCCTCGGCCTCCACCTCGCGACCCCCTGACAACCCACGGCTCTGGGCTACCCTGTCCAGTAATTTTAAGCTATAGACTTTTACCTTCACAAAATCCCTTCCTGTCAATTCGGGCGGAGACCGACACGCGACCGTCGGGAATGAACATGCAGGAAACTTTCTTCTCCTTTTTGGCCGATACTGGTGCCTGTGAAGGAGGGCACAAAGAGATATTATTTTGAGATAATTTCGATGCCCCAAGCCATCTAATTTATTATGCCTGACAAAGGAGAATAAAAGCTTAAAATAAACCTCACCATTAAGTCAGGCGTATTGACGTCCACTAGATCCATCACTTCAAAGTTCTTCTTTGCCTCTTGAGTCGGCTGGCTGGGTCGGTCAAGAAAAGCCTTTACCCAGTAGTCTACACAGCCATATTTTCCTTTGAAGGATGTTCCCAGGGGCCTGTGTCAAAAAAAAAAATTTTTTTTTCTTTAATGCTCTCTAAGAATTTTAGGGAATTAATGGAGGGCGAAGGCTTTTTAGCAATCAAGAGCTCAAGGGTGCACCTACCCCTGAGGAAGCTCAAAGCCGAATTTGTACTCGTATTTGTTCCCAGGTCTCAGGATCACCATCTCGTTCTCACCTGCAGAGAAACAAAGGCATCTGTGAGGCGTGCTGGGGCAGCAGACACGGTCATTTTTACTTCCACTTTCATCTCTTACACTGTGGAATGAAAGATTCCAGGGCATTTTCTCGGACAACAGTTTTGTAAAGCCCACAGTACTAAAAAGGCTCACCCAGCACAGTTGCCCCGTGGATCCAGTATAGACCGGGAACACATTAATCTTTAAGTAGCTAAGGCAACACCTTCAGGGTGAACAGCACCTCAGAAACTAGTCAAATCACCCGCGGGGAGGGGGGGGGGAATGAAAGGGGGTAGTGCAAGACTTGCATATTATAACGTTATATATGTGGACCAACACAGTTCTCACCACTCAAAGCATTTGGTGGAGGTCCACTGCCTGCCCTTTATAAAGCTCCCCAGTCACCATCCGCCCTGCAAAGCACAGCTAAGTACCTGTGGGCTGGTCTTCAAGGAGAAGCGTGTCTTCATAGCGCAGGTAGTCCAAGGTCTGCTTGCACTGCTGGGACCCCTGCATCCACAGGACCTTGGCCACGCCGCAAGCCAGGACCCTGACGGCTTTGACTCGAGTCACCTCACATACTTCCACTACCACCCGGCCGGCCACCTTCTCCCCGCTCCCGTACACCTTCTCCGGGTCGTTGAAGACCACCTCAAAAGACTTTATCTTCTTAAACATCACCATGACTGAGCCGAGTGGGTTCAAGACAAACGGAACCCGTAGAGGGAGGAGGAGAAATAAAAATAAAAACTCTTTAAGACCCCCCTTTTCACAGCAAATTTAAAAACAGTTCACTCTGCGAGGCAGACGGAGCTTGAAAGCCCAAATGAAGCAGCTCGCTCAAACAACTCTTTTAACTATCCTCCAAAAGGTGCCTGGAAGTTTCAGGCGGCTGGCTGTGCCAAAGGCGCTCAGGAGAAAGGAAGCTGCAACAGCTGTGCTCGCTCCAGCAGCGGGAGGAACTCTAGTAAAAACCCAGTAAGTCGGGGAGTGACAACCGGGAGCCGGAAACGGCTTTATATAGCCGCCCGGCTGCGGCTCCACGCGAGCGCCGGCCCGGAGGCTCGTGCAGCCCTCGTGCACAGCTCCCCGATTGGCTGCCTGGCCCTTGTTTACCAGGCCTCCGACCAATCAGCGGTGCCGCGGGGGCGCGTGGACACGGTGTGCTCCCAGCCGGGAGAGTGGTTGTTGTGTGGGTGCGCTGCCTTGCCAGGAGGAGGGGCGGGGCCCGGGGCGGCGGGCGGCTCCCCCGGGATGTACCCCGCGACCCTGAACCCCATCCAGCGACTCCTCCTGGGAGCCGGGTTGTTTGGGTGTGTGTTACGTTCGGGTTTTTTTTTTTTTTTCTTTCTTTCTTTCCCGTTTTCTTTTTTTAGGTGAAAGGAAAATGTGCTTAGGAGGGGATTTCATGCTCGGTCCTAGCCAGCCAGTTTCATTTCGAGGTGACTGATACGTCCTGGCTCGCAAGTCCGCAAGTCTGTGAAAAACAATCCCATTGCCCCAAGGGTACTTCAGATGTGTTAGTGAGAAAGAGCCCACCCTGTGTCCTCCTACTGCACTTCTAGTATTGACGGATAAGACGCGTTTGTCTCTCCAGAGGAGAACTTGTCAGATACTTTAAGACTGCTTTCCGTCCTCCCTGGGGAAGCCGGTTTGGTGTGTCCCCTTCCTTTCCGGCCCCTGTGTGCTGCGTCTTGTTCCTAACCCATTCTGTTCTGTGTTCTCTGGAACGGAAGCAGCGAGGGAGTGCCCACATCCTGTTGCTTATCCCCTCATCTCTTCAGTGTACCTGTGAAGTTGGGGAACACTTTGTATATGTTCCCTCATTTACCTCACTGCTGTGAGGTGTGTACTTGACACGGATCTCTCCCTCCGCCGTCCCTGCTTCTCCAGGAAACCGGGGGTGGGGGTGGGGGTACTGGAGAGATGGCTCAGAGTTCAATTCCCAGCAACCACATGGTGGCTCACAACCATCTATAGTGAGATCTGGTGTCCTCTTCTGGCCTGCAGGCAGGATATTGTATACATAATAAATAAAGAAATCTTTAAAAAAAAAAACAAACTGCCACTTGTGTGCATGTGTGTGCGTGCGTGCGTGCGTGCGTGCGTGTGTGTGTGTGTGTGTGTGTGTGTGTGTGTGTGTGTGCGTCCCTCTCTCCAAACTCACGAAATGAAACGCACATCCCTAAGCCTGTTGCTGCACCAGGGTGCAAGCTGTATCGGTTTCACTTGGCTATCTGGGCAAACCTTGCTGAGTGCAGGATACCTCAGGAGCTGACTCGAGAAATAACTCAGGAAGTAAGCTCTGCTAAGACACCCTGTGTGCAGAAGAGGGACACCCACACCCCGCCCTTGCCTGTGGGCCCCAGACTCCTTCCATATTCTGGCAGGGTAATTAGGAGATTGCCGTCTTGTTCCTGGTGCTGGTAAATAAAGACAATAGCCAGCCCCAAGCTTAAGATGAAGAAGGCTTTTGCATATATAGAAGCCTGTTCTCTGCTGTTGATAAACAAGGCCCCCCCTCCCCCGCCCCCTCGCATGCCTTAACTAGGTTGACACCCTAAGGCTAACAAGTTACAACTCAACTTTAATCTTACGTCACAGGGTTGGAAAACACAACACCAAAGCCTAGGAACACGTTGATCCTTAAGGTGTGTGTGTTTGTTCCAGAAAGTTCACTAACTAGGTTTGAGGTGTTTTCCGATGACAAACAGTATTGATCAAGAACAAGAGAGGTGCCTGGTGTGGTAGTGCAATCCCTGTACCCAGGAGGCAGAGGCAGGTGGATTGTTGTGAGTTCGAGGCCAGCCTGGTCTACAAAGTGAGTCCAGGACAGCCAGGGCTACACAGAGAAACTCTGTCTCTGAAAACAAAAAAAAAAACAAAACAAAACAAAAAAAAAAACAAGAGAGTTAGGACTCTCTCCCTAATTAGTTCCAAACTATAGCAGGCATCTGAGAAAAAAATCATAGCTTGATGGTATAAAACATTAAATGTTTACCAAAAGCACATATATCATTAGTGTTAGTGTGATATGTAGCAACATAAGATCTAATTACTCTGTTGTGTGTATGGGTGTTTTTGCCACGTGTGTGCCTGCTGCAGGTAGAGCCCAGAAGAAGGGCTCAGATGCCCTGGAACTGGAGTTATCCCGTTGTAAGCCGCCGTTTTGGGGCTGGGACTGGAACCCACTTTGTCTAATACTATCAACTACCAAGCCATCTCTTCAGCCTCAGCTGATTTGAGGAGAACCAGGCAGAATCCACACAGTAGGAGAAAACCAACTAGGACCTCCTCACCCCCTCCAGCCCACCCTCCACCCCACTAACTCACTCCCTGAGACACACAAAATAAATTAAATGTAAAAAGTTGTTATTGTTTAAGATTTGAGGCGCTCAGAGGAAAGGAATAGTGGTGGCTGCTGATGGGTCAGAGGGCGCTGACTGGGACATCTCGGAGGCAGGGCAAGGCTGTTTATAGAGTACTGAATGTTTTAACCTAAACAATCCTGTGGACAGTTGTGTCTTGTTCCCTGCATGACTGTCTTTTCTTCTTGCTTTGCAGCACTCAGCGCAGACCACTTGTTTGTTCTGTTAGGCCAGAAATCTGTTTAACTTTGGCAGCGGCAGCTGCTTCCCGGGCCTAGAGCCAAGGCATGTTCTGAATTGGCTGCCTCCTGGAGAGAGTTGTTTATAACCTTTCACCTGGTATTCTGATAACAATCTGTCTCTCTCTCTCTCTCTCTCTCTCTCTCTCTCTCTCTCTCTCTCTC
>OU015751.1:125242462-125254737 GCA_907169655.1 Acomys percivali | reverse complement strand
ACCTGAAGGACTATGGAATACCTGAAAGACTATGGAATACCTGAAGGACCATGGAATACCTGAAGGACTGTGGAGTACCTGAAGGGCTATGAAGTACCTGAAGGACCATGGAGTACCTGAAGGGCTATAGAGTACCTGAAGAACCATGGAGTACCTGAAGAACTATGGAGTACCTGAAGGACCATGGAATACCTGAAAGACTATGGAATACCTGAAGGACCATGGAATACCTGAAGTACTATGGAGTACCTGAAGGGCTATGAAGTACCTGAAGGACCATGGAGTACCTGAAGGACTATGGAGTACCTGAAGGACCATGGAGTACCTGAAGGACTATGAAATACCTGAAGGACCATGGAGTACCTGAAGGACCATGGAGTACCTGAAGGACCATGGAGTACCTGAAGGGCTATAGAGTACCTGAAGGACCATGGAGTACCTGAAGGACTATGGAGTACCTGAAGGGCTATGGAGTACCTGAAGGGCTATAGAGTACCTGAAGGGCTATAGAGTACCTGAAGGGCTATGGAGTACCTGAAGGACCATGGAATACCTGAAGGACTATGGAGTACCTGAAGGACTATGGAGTACCTGAAGGACTATGGAGTACCTGAAGGGCTATAGAGTACCTGAAGGACCATGGAGTACCTGAAGGACTATGGAGTACCTGAAGGACCATGGAGTACCTGAAGGACCATGGAGTACCTGAAGGACCATGGAGTACCTGAAGGACCATGGAGTACCTGAAGGACCATGGAGTACCTGAAGGACTATGGAGTACCTGAAGGGCTATGGAATACCTGAAGGACCATGGAGTACCTGAAGGACTATGGAGTACCTGAGGGACTGTGGAGTACCTGAAGGACTGTGGAGTACCTGAAGGACTATGGAGTACCTGAGGGACTGTGGAGTACCTGAAGGACTGTGGAGTACCTGAAGGACTGTGGAGTACCTGAGGTAGACGGCTGAGATGCTAAGTGTAGAATCGTCATCTTTTCTACCTGGTTAGGAACAGCGCTTATTTAGAGCAGCCCAAATAGCACCCTCCTCTCCTAGTCTTTCTACTACAAACTGGATTGCTTTGGGCCTGTTTCCTAACACCTGCTATTTGGCTTCACATGAGAAAAGAGAGAGCTTTCGTGGTGGGACCCACTGCCTCCATTCCCCTCCTCTGCCCGACTCTACAATCACAACGCTTTGCTGCCCTGTTTCCTCAGGAATATGGCGGAGTGGTTAAGAGTTACATTTTCAGATGCAAACTGTGTCTGTTCAGTTTCTGACTCTGGCACTTACTAACTGTACGACGGTGGGAAAGATATGCAGTCTTCCCATATGTCAATTTCCTTATAGTAAAAGTAGGGTACACTGTAGGGGACAGTGCTTGCACAGCGCACACAGGCCCAAGTTCATATTTGATGCACAGAAACCCCAAAAGGACACCAAAATAGAGGTAAGGGCTGTGTGTGTGTGTGTGTGTGTGTGTGTGTGTGTGTGTGTGTGTGTGTAGACAGACAGACAGATGTGGAATAACAGATACAGATAAAAGAATACTATCATTCTTAAAGAGTTATGAATAATAATTATAATTGCTTAGTTTAGTTTTGAGGAAGGAGGACTTAAGCAGGATTGCACATGGCCCAGGCCGGCCTTGAACTGCATTATAGCCAAAGATGACCTTGAACAACTCCTGACCCACTTCCACCTTCTGAGTGCTGGGATTACTGGAGTGTGCCACCACACTCAGCTAAGAGTTGTTGTTGTTGTTGTTTTGCAGTGCTGGTGATCAAACTCAGGGTCCCTGTACACACTGGGCCAGTGCTCTATCACTAAGCCCTTAATGCAGGTATATGCATATGTATGTATGTATGTATGTATGTATGTATGTATGTATGTATGCGTAGCATGAATGTATGTGCACTATGTAGGAGCCAGAGGAGGCCTGAAGGTATGTCAGGTCCCCTGGAGCTAGAGTTACATGTCATTGTTAGCATCATGGGTCCCGGGAACAGAGCCCGAGTCCTATACATGAGCACTAAGTGCTCTCAGTTGCCGAGCCAGCTCCATGCGTTTCCCATGTGTTTGTAACATTATTATATTTGTTTAAAGCCTTGATAACATTGTCTGGCAGATTTTAGGCACTAAATAAATGTTCGTGCTCAGATTGGAAGTCCTTGACCCCACTCTCAAGGTGGTTTGTAATTCCTTACGCCTGCCCGACCTTCGATCTCCTAACTCCTTGCTCACTCGGTGCATGAGCGTCACTGCTTCCCTCACTCCTCACGACTGTGGGGATAACTGCCCATGGGTCTCACTTCCTGGAAAGCCCTGAACTGTTCAAACCCCACGGTTTGCAGTGCCATCTCTGCGTCTTGCATCTCTTCTCTGTACTCTGGTGCTTCCCATGTGACCCCAAAAGCCATAGAATCCAGTGGCGAGTCACACACTCCTACACATATTTGCACTTTAACTCCAGCACTTGAGGAGAAAAGACAGTGGGACCAGCGATTCAAGGTCAGCCTGGGCTACATCAGAAATAATAAGCAGATGATGATGATGATGATGATGATGGTGATGGTGATAAATACTTATGATTCCTTCCTGTGACCCAGTTTTGTCTCTCCAAAGCCTATAAACTCCAAGAAAGGACCTCTGTCAGTGAACACACTGTCTCAACTCCACGCACACATCTGTAAATGAATCCAACAGAGGACAGTATGGAGAAATCAAAGCTTTAATAACAGATTAGTCAGGGGTGGGGATGCCAGCTTCTGTGTCAGTGCCAGTCTCCAAAGGCTGAATTCCTTTGCCCAAAAGCCAGACAATGCCCACTTCATTCCTGAACCGAAAGTTTTCCTTAATTAGGCTCTCCTCTTTTGATAAATATAATCTTGGGTCTTCCTTCCCTTTTCTAGTTCTTGCCTTTAAGGAATCTCAGCCCTTTAATGGTTTGCTGCCCGTTAGCACTCTCACAATCTCTAGGCGTGCAGGAGGAGTGGTATCAGGTGTGTGTGGAGTAGACTAAGCAGCGTGTTACAAATAGGACTGGGAAGTTCGTGGCGAAGAGCCCATACTCAGACCTGGAATGCAAAACCCTGGCGCATAATCTTTATTCTAGAGTCAGTTTCAGCCCTGGACTGAGGCCTCCTCTGATTCTGGGTAAACGTCATTGTCTCCTGTCCCCACTGTTTCTTTGGGTCGTGTTTGCGTTTTCTCACACCAACCTCATTCCTCAAATGTTTCCAAACTAGGCAGGAGTTGCTGGCCTACTTACTGAACGCAAAGCCACAGAACAGAGAGGCCGCTAAGAAGCTGAACTAGGCAGATGCCTGGAAGGAGAGGACGCCCCGCGTCAGAGGGGAAAAGATGCAGTTTCTCCAAATCCGGCAGGAAGACTCGGGCATCGCTCAGAGCGGTCTGAGCTGCCACAGTAAAGTTGGGGTCACCAGAGACCGAAACATCAAAGACGCAGGATTGGAAGTAGGCGTCTTCCACTGGAAGCCCTTCCTTGCACAGCCTCCTGGCAGCATCTATTGCTATGGCCCCGCGGCGACTGCGCTCCGAGCGGGAGAGTCGCTGACTCGGAGGGCATCCCCCAACACACAGCTGTAGGTCTTGCTCAGCGGAGAAGGCCCGCGCCACGTCCTCGGCTACCCGGATGGAGAAGGAGAGCTGTCCGGCTGTCTGTCGGATGACTATAGTTGTTCCGATGTAGGCAGCTCGGATCTCCACGTGGCTCCCAGGGTTATCAGTTTGAATGGACAAACTCGAGCCCCCAGGTCGGTCGCCTCCGTTGACAGAACCATCTTCAAAGGCTGCAGGAAGATTGTCCACCTCGGCCTGGTAGACTTTCTGGTCAATGCATTCTTGCATGTTTTTAAATATGATGGTGATCTGTGAGGACAAGAGGGAAAAATAGTTCGCTACGGCTCGATGCATCTCCACCCTAATCAAAGCTGCATTTAATGGTCAGGGATCTGATCCCAGCAGAGAGGCAAAGCTTCTTCTTGGTCCTCAGTCTTTGCTAGCATTCCCTATTGCCTTCCAATAATAGTGCCTGACCCTACTTAACACCCCGCCCCCCAACTTCTGCCTCAATCTCAGCAACTTCTAAAGACAACGAACTGTCCCTTCTGACTCTCCAGCTCTGTCAGCTCGGGCTGCCCACCCCCAGCTTCCTCTTCCGTGTTACCTGCATTTGAATGAAATTCCCGTTAAGAGGAATTGCATTTACAACCGCAAATGTTTGATGGGAGGATGGAAGAGAATGTTTGGGAAAGACAAGCAACCCGGAGCGGGGCGGCTGAGGAATAGTGGGAACACGGAGTGGTGTGGCAGATGGACCGTGAGAAGACTTCAGAAGGTGGGATGGGAGAAAAATTGAATCCTGACCTTCCGGGTGGTGGTAGCGTTGGCTCCCGATGCCACGGGGGAGCTGGTGGCCTGGACAAAAAGGAAGTCGTTATCCAGCAGGGGCCAAGCTCCTTGGACACGGCATGTGTGAAAGTGGTGGTGGAAGCTGCGCACATGGGGGTCTCCAAAGGAGGCGCAATGCAAGAAGCCCGGGGCCCGACCGTGCAGCCGGGAAAACCGAGCCTCATAGTCACAGGGGTCTGGGGTCAGGGGCGCTGGGCCAGCACCGGGAAGGGCGGGGCCCCGGGCTGGGGGCGGGGCCGTGGGGCCCTGGCGCGAGCAGTTGTGTTGGATCATCAGGTCCTCGATGCCGTGCACAGCGGAGTGGAAAGCGAGGTCCCCGCGGCAGGTGCGGGCGGTGCGCCGAGTGCAGAGCGCGTAGGAGCGCAGGGCGCGACACAAGCCACCTGAGGCCAGCCCACCACGGCCGCCTCCACGCGAAGTGCCCGGTGAGCCCCCTCCCCGGAGGCTCAGAGTGGACGAGACGTACTCGGCATTGCAGCGGAGGATCTTGCACTGGGAGTGAGCTGGGCGCGGAAGGGAAGAGGGCAGTGAGACAGTGCCCCATGTAGGTTCTGCACAAGCCTTGCGTGAGCCCCAACTGCCAAAAGGCACCCGGATGCCGTCCCACCATTGCTGCCACTCTGCGTGGGCGCTTTTCCTTCAGTGCCCTACTTCTCTCTTCCTTCTTTCTTTTCCTCTACGAAAACCGTGTAAGCCCCTCAGACCTCTTCCCCCTACGGTCCAAGGACTCCATCTGTGCCCTTCGTCAAGCTAAATGGGAAACAAGACAGGCCTCCTCACTCACACGTGCTCACACGCCCGCCCCAACCCAGCAGCCTAACCTGTACACGTGCCCAGCCCTTCCCTGGCCCTTCCTTACCCTGTCCACAGAGGAGCAGCAGGAACGTGAGGGTGCTTAGAGTTGGAAGACTGCCACGGGGGGACCGGGGACTAGGGGGCCGGCCTCGATCCCCCATACCTATCCAGCCAAGTCCCCCCCAGCCGCCGGCTCTTCCCAGCTGATGAACCTCCTACCTAGTGAGTTTCGACCCGCAGTTCTGTGACTGGAAAAAGAAATTTGGCTGGATGTGGGTAAAGAGAAGGGTTAAAGACGGTGCGAGGTGGTGGGTAGATCAAGACAGAGTTAAACAGACTGGGGGTGGGAAGGAAGAAGGTTCCAGAAGGGAATGTGGCTGGTGAGCCTCTGTGCCCTGCTCCTGCGGCCACCTTCAGGCCCCTTGTGCAATGCCCCTAGGCCGGGGGAGGGGGCGGGGGGGGCGGGTTGGAGAGAAGGTTGAGTGACCTCAGTGGGCAGAGTCCACTGTATTGCCCCATCCTCACTACCAAATGGCAGATGTGTCAGAAAAGAAGGGATCTCTGAGGGAAGTGAGGTCCTGATCACCTACCTCAGTGGGTTCCTTAGCAACACTGGGATTTGGAATGGCTTTAAAAGCATACCTCTTATGGGTCCCTCCCAACCATGAGAAACCACCGGCCGTTTCTTTCTTTTTATTCGTTGTGTTAGAAGGACACAAAGGGTAAACATAATAGAAAAATGCCTTCTAGAATGTCACTTCTCTGGTGGAAAAAAGGAGCAAGTTTCTTACAGCCTCTCCACAGAGCCAACAATGTGATCCTCTCTCACAGGACAGTGTACAAAACCAAGCATTCAAATTAATATTTGTTTTTGCCTGGTCAATAGTTCCGTGTATTTTTCCAGAAAGAGCAACTCTTTGTACTGTCCTTCTTTGCAGATCTCAGTGTTTTAAGTGGATCCGGGAGGGTCTGTCCCCATCTCTCCTGCCAAAACCCTCTTTGGAGTAAGTGTATGAGCCAGGGAAGAGTCTGGCAGGAGGCCTGAGGGGTCTTGGTGTAGGAGCTGGGAATGTAGCTCAACGGCAGGTGAGTGTTTGCCGTGCTCAAGGGCCTGGGTTCAGTCCTCAGCACTATCCTCACACCCCTTACTTCCACCAGCCCCCCAACAAAGTCTTGGTGTAAAAAGGCAAAGAAAGAAGCAAGAAGCCAGAGAGAGAGAGAGAGAGAGAGAGAGAGAGAGAGAGAGAGCAAGCATTAAACTTCAGGTGGAAGAAAAGTGAAGTCTGGGGTGCCCTGGAGGGGAGGGCTTAGTTTTCAGAACAGACATCTGTATTTTATGAAAGTCTGGCCTTGACCCCAAAGTTTCCCAAGTCATTGTGATCTCATCTAGACTTACTGTTTTCCGAGGTCAAGCATTACTCTGACACCCGATTCTCCAGCCATGGTTGCCTATGCTGCTGCTCTGCGCCAGCCAGGGGGTCCCCTGTCTCTTTCTCCATGTCTCTCCCAGTTCCCCGGACTGGCTACAGTCTCTCCCAGGTCAGAGAGAGCCAGAGACGCTTTGGTGGGGGGAGGGCGAGTGCATGGCTGGCCCCAGTACTGGACAGCTGGGAGGGGGAGGGAGTTGACACTGAGTTGACAGTTTTAAAAATAGCTAAGTCCAAAATTCCAGGAACGTTGGTGGCAGTAGGGTGTGGGAGTGGAGGCAGTGGGGATGATAAACAGAGTTAAGGATGGGATATGGGATGTTGGGTACCAAGTGACAGAGAGAGGAAGAAGAACGGCTGGGCGGGGCGGGGGTGGGGGGGGTGGCGCTGTCATAAATCCAACTGCAGCTTGTACCAGCTCCTCCACTGCCACACAGACGCTCCCGCGTTCTCGGCAATGAGCTCCTGACCTTTAGGAATGCTAGCAGGATGTGGGACGCATCATCTCTCATTTATTGCCCTCAGGCCTTGCTTTACCGAGGATCCCGTTCTACGTAGAGGTGGCTGGCTCTGAAGAGGAACAGCTAACGTAGCTCGTAGCTCGGAGACCCTTCCCCCGTCTCTGCCAAGTACTTCCGAAGCTGAAGGGCCCAGCTGTCCAGAGAAGAAACCTGAGAGGAGAATTGTTTCGGAGGAGGAGGGTGTTTTCAGTCTGTCCTGCTCGGATCCCTGCACCTGTCGACCACAGCGACACCGTTTCCATTACGCTAGCTTGTGCAACAATCCCTCCTTCCTCCTACACACACACACACACACACACACACACACACACACACACACACACAAGGGCGGTGGTGGCACACGCCTTTAATCCCAGCACTCGGGAGGCAGAGGCAGGCGGATCACTGTGAGTTCGAGGCCAGCCTGGTCTACAAAGTGGGTCCAGGACAGCCAAGGCTACACAGAGAGACCCTGTCTCAAAAAACCAAAAAAAAAAAAGAAAAAAAGAAAAAAAAAGAAAGAAAGAAAGAAAGAAAACAGAGGCAAAGCGGTGAAGAGCTGGGGCAGATGTTTGTGCGACCGCTGATCCGTGGAGCAGCGGAGGAGTCCTTGGATGAATGGGGAGAAGAGATATCGAAATACACTTCTATAGAAAGGTTCTGACTTTTTGAAGATGTTATTACAACCAAGGGATTTAGACCTGTCCTGTTTTTCCACTTGGCGGCATTTCTGGGGTCACACGTCCCCTCAGTATTTGCCAAGGGAAAACAGCACAGGATTGATTACAAATTGTGTCACCAAAGCCTCTGGCCTTGTCAGCTCTACATCCATTCACAGTCTACAGGTCACATGATGCCTTCTCAAACACACAGACAAGCTCACAGTCTACAAAAGGACGTGTGGGGAACATGCGGGCATTGAACAAAATGAATTTAGGGTTTTTGTTTTTTTGGTTTTTTTTTTTTGTCAACCATACAAGACTATATCACAAATTTTAAAAGAGTTTTAATTTTTTTTAGTTTTTCGAGACAGGGTTTCTCTGTGTTAGCCTTGGCTGTCTTGGACTCACTTTGTAGAACAGGCTGGCCTCGAACTCACAGAGATCCGCCTGCCTCTGCCTCAGCCTTCAGGCTGGAGGGACCGGTTCAGTGGTTAAGAGCACCTGCTGCTCCTACAGAGAACCCGAGTTCCATTTCCAGCACCCATGGGTGCTCATGACTAACTAACTGTTAGCTCCAGCAGGGGACCCAATGCCCTCGACTGACCTCTGACAGCTCTGCACACATGTGGTGCACATACATACACCCAGGCACACACACATATGCACATAAAATATCTTTTAAATAATTTTTTTCCTTTTTTTTTTCTACTTCTAATTAAATAATTATTTTTAAGGAAACCGTTGTTTTGAAACAGGGTGTTGTTATGTGTGTGGTCCTGGTTGGCCTTGAACTCATTACGTTGACCAGATGTTCGAGGCAATCCTCCTGATGTGCTGGGATTACGGGCAGCCAGGAGCTTCTGTGCTCAGCCAGTCCAGAAGTATTTTAAAGTAATCATTGCCATTGACAGTAGTGTTGGTTGTATTCTGGGACCATTTTGAGTGTGTTGTGGGCTTTGCAGACGCCACTGTCTCCTGTTACTGCTTTCTGCAGCCACGGTCAACCCCACCATGTACTTCGACATCGCACCCGATGGCGATCCCAAGCTTGGGCCGTGTCTCCTTCCATCTTTGCAGTCAAAGTTCCACAGTCAACCCCACCATGTACTTCGACATCACGCCCGATGACGATCCCAAGCTTGGGCGGCGTCTCCTCCCATCTACTTGCAGTCAAAGTTCCAAAGAGAGCAGAAAACTTTCATGCTCTGGTCACTGGAGAGAAAGGATTTAGATATAAGAGTTCCTCCTTTCACAAACTTAAATTGCAAAGATAAGTGTGTGTTCATGGCATTTTAAATATTCCCAATTTATCATGAAAAGTTCTAAGTTCAGTGACCATGTGGTAATGAACACTTCTAGTGACCAAGTTGTAGAACATAAGTAGGATTTCCCACTATAAGAAACCAGAATTCTTGCAGGGCGGTGGTGGCGCACGCCTTTAATCCCAGCACTCGGGAGGCAGAGGCAGGTGGATTGCTGTGAGTTCGAGGCCAGCCTGGTCTACAGAGTGATTCTAGGACAGCCAGGGCTACACAGAGAAACCCTGTCTCAAAAAACCAAAAAAAAAAAAAGAAAAGAAAAGAAAAAGAAACCAGAATTCTTTGGAGAAAGAGCTTATTCCCATTTGAGGCCAGAATTTATCCAAGATAATCAGAGGAGCTTTAAAATACTGTGTAGACGGAAGACATGGCTCAGAGGTTATGAACATGCCTTTTGCAGCAGAGAACCCAACAACCCGGGAGTTTGGTTCCCAGTGTTCCCTATGGCTAATCACAAGGATCTCGAAGGCCGGAGTCAGTGCGTGCAATCTTTCAGAAATCCAGGGGAGGGGGGGGGAGGGGGAACCAATGAATAAAATACTGTGCAACTTGCACTTTTTTCACATCTATTTATTTGGTGTTCTTTAATGCTTATACCTCCCTTCCAACCCACCTACCCTAGATAGGAGAGAAAAGAGGCTAATGGGAACAGAAGAAGTGGACCTTCTTAGACTCAGTTCCTGGGAGCAATTCCACTGGCATAGTTGGCAGGATCCCAGCAGACACGTTAAACAGCAAACCAGCAATTCAGCAAAGGTGACTGCAACTGTAGCAGCCGGAACCCGGAGAAGCAGCTGGAACTTGGAACCTCAAAGTGTTCTCTGGAGTTTCTGTCTAGGAGCATCTTGAAGTGGAGCGGTGAACAGCCAATCAATAGAAAACAACGCCAAGGCCAAAAGACCCGGCCTCTTGTCCACATCTCTCCTCACAGAGTCGGCACTAGGATGTTTTATTAGCTGCTTGATGGTCACTTCTTCTTCTTCTTCTTCTTCTTCTTCTTCTTCTTCTTCTTCTTCTTCTTCTTCTTCTTCTTCTTCTTCTGTTGTGTTTGGTGTGGGAGAACTGCGCAGGCTTTACAGGCCACAGGGGATCACTCTGGGTGAGGGAAGAGTGAATCTTGGTTTAGCCCGATTTTAAGTCATCAATACTGGGCCAGGACTTGGAGTCTGACACCAGATCGTTTATTTTAGCCGTGCTTAAGCACAGCACAGTCTTGGAAAGAATGTTGTCTGATAACAATTAACTCAGTCCAGCGAGTACAACGGAGCTTCTGACGTGTCTATGCTGAGGCTTGTTACAAAGTGCATGTGGCTTCGTCTGTAAGGCAGGTTCTTGTTGACTTAGACACAATGCTCAGGGAAAGGGTCTAGGGAGAATGGCGGGGGTAAACATAATGCCTGTGGGAGCCCGTGATTTGGCCTGGCTCTAAGACAAGATAGAAGCCAAACACTTTTGGCAGCAGAAAAAAAAAAAAAAAAAGCATTGTACTTTAAAGTAAAACCAAACAAAGGATCAAAAAAATTAAAGTTAACATAGCTAAATGTAGCATAGTATGTAGGGATGTAAGTAGGTGTATATAGTTCCCTTTATTTTTTAAAATTTGCTGTTTCAGTATTTGATGTTTTATAACAGCTTGCTTTTGTGGATAGTTAAGGATTTTTTTTTTTCTTCATGAGAGGGTTTCTCTGTGTTGCCTTGGCTGTCCTTGACTTGCTCAAACTCACACAGATCCTTCTGCCTCTGTCTCCCTAAGTGCTGGGATTAAAGGTGCACGCCACCACACGGGGCTGTAAAGGATTTTTTTTAAAAAACTTTATTTGTATATGAGTGCTTTATCTGCCAAAGAGGGCAGCAGATCACATTATGGATGGCTGTGAGCCACCATGTGGTTGCTGGGAATTGAACTCAGGACCTCTAGAAGAGCAGGCAGCGCTCTTACCCACTGAGCCATCTCTCCAGCCCTTGTAAAGGATTTTTAATAACATGAATACTATTAAAATACCTTAAATTATTTGCTAGCTTAAACAGGACCATTGTTGGCATTCAGTTGTACTGAGAACCCTAGCAAAGACACAGAGACGTATTTGGCAAAGTCTAGTTTCAGAAAAGACTTAACAGTGTTTCCAGGAGCTCCCAGGGCCTCCTGCCATGCCCGGGCCGTGCTCTGGAGCTGACTGGTTAGGGAGAAGCACTGCACAGGCCTGTATTGAATTTCAGCTTGGATGTTTACATACCTGACAACAGAGAGGATCCCAGACATAGACAGCTGTAGTTCCAGATGTCAACCTAAAAGCTCAGGAAACTGTAAGACAGTGTCTTTATACTACTGCATAAAGTAACGCCTTTATCAGAGGATGAGCTTTTGTGAGCCCTTTAAAATTACCACTCTTGAAAAAGGAGAGAACCTCAGCCGGGCGTGGTGGCGCACACCTTTAATGCCAGCACTCGGGAGGCAGAGGCAGGAGGATCTCTGTGAGTTCGAGGCCAGCCTGGTCTACAAAGTAAGTCCAGGTCAGGCAAAGCTACACAGAGAAACCCTGTCTTGAAAAACAAACAAACAAACAAACAACAACAACAAAGCCCGCTTCCCAATATGTATCAGACCAAGGGCAAGTATAAAAATTAAAACATAAACAAAGTCTGTTTAATTAACAGTGGTTAGTATTAACTTAAAGCTATATTAAGATTTGGGATCTTGCCAGGCAGAGGTGGCACTCACCTTTAATCCCAGCACTCGGGAGGCAGAGGCAGGCAGATGGCTGTGAGTTCAAGGCCAGCCTGGTCTACAAAGCAACTCCAGGCTAGTCAAGACTACACAGAGAACCCCTATCTCGAAAAACAAAAAAACAAAAATAAAAATAAAAATAATTAGGGCAATTTTTAGTGCTGAGCTTAAGAAGACTCTTCTATTAGGTACCAGGACATTCAGACATACCTGAGAAGAAACCACAGAAAATCCTGAAGGAGAAATAGTTGAGTTTCACATGTAAGCACAGCAGTCTATACTCGGCTGATACTCCAAACAAAACAAATATGTGAATGTTATCAAAGCACAGTAGCCTTGTAGCCTTGTAGCCTTGACTGGCTCAGAAGATACACACACACACACACACACACACACACACACACACACACACA
>OU015751.1:125213458-125227016 GCA_907169655.1 Acomys percivali | reverse complement strand
GAGTGCTGGGATTAAAGGCATGCACCACCACAGCGGGCAACTCTCTTTTTTATTTTTTGGTGTTTTTTTGGTTTTTGTTTTTGTTTTTGTTTTTTTGTTTTTTTGAGACAAGGTTTCTCTGTGTAACTTTGGCTGTCCTAGACTCACTTTGTAGACCAGGCTGGTCTCGAACTCACAGCGATCCACCTGCCTCTGCCTCCCAAGTGCTGGGATTAAAGGCGTGCGCCACCACTGCCCAGCTAACTCTCTTTTTTAATAAAAGAAAAAAAAAATCTTTCTGAATTAACGTTGGAGAAATTCCCTTTTTCTGTTTAGCACAGAAGTGGCATGTGATTAAAGAGCTCCTGGAAGCCCAACCTTTTTTGATACATTTGCTCCATCACTGTTGTCTACAGAAGATACAAGTTAAGGTTAGGGAAAATGTTTTTTCCTTAGGGGTATATTTGAAGCTTTTAGGCCCATGGTCTGGGTAGCTGGGGGGATGGGAGTCCCAAAACCAGGGGAAAGGGGGGGGAGGGGTTGGGAGTAGAGGGAGGGGGCGGGAATCCCACCCTCAGGAGCCCAACAGCAGGTCCAGAAAGTGAGCATTAGAAATTGAGCCTTTTAAACCTGACAATGCCATTTATTCTCTGGCTGCCAGGCCTCTTCCTGTGCCAAAAGAAAAGGGGTGAAGAGGACACAGAAGACATGGCTCCCACATATAGGCCCTTAAGGGTTCAGCTGTACCGGCCCGACAGACCCTGTCTGACATCTCCAAGGCCAACTCCTCCTTCTGCTGATTGTTTCTGGATGGTAAATCCATAAGCTTAATGAGGGTTCCTGTGGGGATCGGGAGAGAGCAGTGACGGAGCCCTGGCAGATTCCCAGGAATCAGACTCCAGAGACCAGACTCCAGGTGCAAATCTAACTTTCATCATGCAGTGTATAAGCTTCTACACAACTGAAGGGCCAATCAGAGTGTCCCATGCTAGCCTCAAGGACTAATAGCAACCCATCAGGCTGGTGTAGCCATAAAGAAATGTGGGGAGTAGCCGGGCGTGGTGGCGCACGCCTTTAATCCCAGCACTCGGGAGGCAGAGGCAGGCGGATCGCTGTGAGTTCGAGGCCAGCCTGGTCTACAAAGCGAGTCCAGGACAGCCAAGGCTACATAGAGAAACCCTGTCTCGAAAAACCAAAAAAAAAGAAAAAAAAAAGAAATGTGGGGAGCAAGGTCACCTCAGGAGACTTCCGTAAATAAGGGGGAAGCCATCACCACCCTCGCCTCGGGCTCGAGGGGCCGCAGGAGCCGCTGATGCCTCCATAAGACTTTACCTCCACACTCCCCGCAGGTTCCCAACTTTCTGTGTGGCCTCCTCAAACCATTCCCTTAAGAGATTCAACTCTGAACAAAAAGCAAGTACCTACCCACAAGGTGTAGGTGCCATTGCTAAACCTGTGGTCACTGCCGCCTCATCACAGCCCTCAGATGGGATTGATCACGTCATGAGTCAGGACACTCAGAAAGTGTTGGTCATTTCCCACAACATGGAGGTGGCCAAGAACATCTTCCGGGGATTTGTTTCTACTTCTTTTCCGGCACACGTAGCCATACTAGCACATTGTTGCGGGGCCATGGAAGTCACAGCCTCCGTGACTGGCTAGATCTCTGAGTGCAGGGCTAGATACAGGGCTCCCATCCCCCAGCTCGGCTTGCTACTCTCTCTGCCTGCCCTCGTTTGGAGGCTGAGCCGGAGCTGGATGTCTGGCTTATTGTACAAGCAGCCTCTGACACAGCTGCCTGCAGAATGCTCCCTACCGCCCATGTGATTAGGTAGTGCACCCCTTCACAAGTGATAGGACGATGCTGTACCTCCTGGCAGTTGCCCCATTTCTATATATATCCCCCTAGCCCCTGGAATAAATTGGATCTGCCTTCCTGCAGCTGGCCCCAAAGTCTGTCACTCCATTGTGCTCACAGGCCCTCTGAGCCCCGATCCTCGCCTCTGCTCCCTCTCTGCCTTGGTGGGCTGGTGGCCACCAGTCTCCCCCACCCCATCCCCCCATCTCTTCCTGCCCTGGCTTAGAGGGCCCATGAGCGCTTATTTAAGGAACACCTAGGAAAGCAGTGGCGTCTTTTGGGACATCACAATGAGAGATCCAACCTAACTCTGTTTTGAAGCAAGGTCAGAAAAAGGCCAAGCCCTGAGAAACTCCACCCTGCAGAGCTGACCGGTTTTTTAAGCTTCCACAAACAGGAACTTACCCCACTTGCCCCCCCCCCCCCAAGACAATTACCTCTGGGCTGAGACATAGTTTTAGAACCACCCAATAGAATTAAAGGTCATGTTAAATAGCCAACAAGATTGTTACAAATCTGCCTCCAAAAAAGCATAAAAACTCAGTGCTTTAGTTACTGGGGGGGTCGGGTCTCCTCTCCCTAAAGTGCAGGTAGATCCCATTGCATCGCACCAATAAACATGCCTCTTGGATTTGCTTCGAACCGCCTCTGACTCTCTTCAGGTCGGTTCCCAGAATAGACTCTCCCGATCAGAGTCTCACAACAACAATGTCGTGTCGTCCCCCCCCCCCCCCCCCAGCTGCTGGACAAGGTTGAAGTCTGATTTCGGGCAGCCATTTAGTGCTCAGTCTTGAAGGTGGACTCCCTTTTCTCGGCAGGGTTCTCACTCCTCCTGATCTGGTAACCCCAGATTTGGTAAGGACGTGTCACATAGCCCTCAAGGAAGATTACAGGCCCGACCCTTTCCAGATAAGGAATTTGTTCGAGCACAGGGAATTCCTGGAAGTACCGCACCCCATGCTGAGGAGGACCTAGGCTCCAGCAAACAACCTCTAATCACACCAGGAAGACATTGCCTCACCCATAGGATAATTCAATACTGATTCTCCTCCTTGTGACAGGACCTCCCGGTTACTACCTACGTGTAAATGAGGTACTGTACTGCTGTATGTAGATGAAGTTGCTGGCACCTTTAGCCCTATGGGATCAGACACGTTCACCCTCAAAAATCCCTCCTCACGGCCCATGGTTTATAAATAAAGGCTGACTGGCATCCTCCACCATGACCTTCTGAGACTACATTTATTCTTGGGAGGGAACCACCACTGGATGCTTGGTGGTCAGGCAGTGATGACAGCAATGCCTCCGCTAGGGCTTGCTCCATTGCCAATGCTGGCTTAGCGCTGACCACAGAGTGAAACACAACCACCCCCACCCCACCCCACCCCACCCGCCACTCCTCCAAGGCCCGAGTCTTACCAGAAAAGCAGCTCCGTAAGAAAGAGTGTATTTTAAAAAAATATTTATTATGTATACAGTATCCTGCAGGGCACCAGATCTCACTATAGATGGTTGTGAGCCACCATGGGGTTGCTGGGAACTGAACTCAGAAGAAGAACAACCAGTGCTCTTAGCCGCTGAGCCATCTCTTCAGGCCCTGAAAATGGATTTTTATTAGATGGTAACTTAACAGGAAGTTAGCACGAGAGCTTCAGGCAGGAATCTCCGAGGACTCCCATCTATTTTAGTATCACATTTAGCCCTGACAGATGTATACAGATTAGACATTGATTTTTAAAGAGGAACACTTTTAAGCCTATACTTAGAAAACCAGAGGAAAATGTAAATCTTGAACTTGTGACTAGCAATGTTAGCACTATTGCATCAGAGTTAGATTATATAGTTTATCAGGGCTCCAGTGAATGTTAAAAATATGAAACATCTTCATTTTTATATGCTTTTTTTTTTGACACAGTTTCCCTGTGTAGCCTTGGCTGCCCCTGGACTCGCTTGGTAGACCAGGCTGGCCTCGAACTCACAGAGATCCGCCTGCCTCTGCCTCTGCATGCACCACCACACCCAGCTTTATATACATTTTATATGCCATATGTTGTGAGGAGCCATGGCATATGGCCTGCTCACTGATAGCACAACTGCCTCAAGGTGCCACATAGTAAGATCTTAGCCACAGAAATCACCTGCAATTTTCCACTGTTGGACCAGAATTGCTGTTTTTCTAATGTTTACCCAACTTCCTCTTCTATCTTGGCCTAGAATAGCTTGAGAACACCCTGCAGCTGGCTAAGCATCCTGTTTTTGTGGTTTTACCCAGAACTCAGCTTCCTCCCTATGTAAACTGCCCCTGTATGCTCAGTAAACGAGACTTGATCGGACATGCCGTCTTGTCTTCATTCCTCGCGTCTCTTTGTCCCTCTCCATCCCCACTGCCTCTTCCAGGGTCTTTGTGGACAGCCCTGCGGGTCGGGACAATATATATCTTTTTATCATTTAAGCTTTTATATCCTGTAACCTTAACACACATTTATCAACTTTTCTTAGAGCCTAAAACACTCCCTTAGATCCTCATAACTTAAGTTCTGTATCCTCAGACCCTACATAAAGGAAAGCTCGTTAAACAAAGGAATAGTAAAGTTACTTCTTTCACTCCTCCATTCTTCAAACCATCAGAGACCTCAAAAGGATACATTTTACCTGAGTAAACAGGAAGTGCAGAGCAAGCAGCTTCCCAATCTATTAAAAATGACACAGGAGCCGGGCGTGGTGGGGCACGCCTTTAATCCCAGCACTGGGGAGGCAGAGGTAGGAGGAGCGCTGTGAGTTCGAGGCCAGCCTGGTCTACAAAAGTGAGTCCAGGACAGTCAAGGCTACACAGAGAGACCCTATCTCGAAAAACCAAAAAAAAAAAAAAAAAGACACAGGAGTCTGCCTGGTGGTGGTGGTGGTGGTGGGGCTTTAATCCCAGCACTCGGGAGGCAGAGGCTGGTGGATCATTGTGAGTTCGAAGCCAGCCTGGTCTACAGAGTGAGTCCAGGGCAGTCAAGGCTACACAGAGAAACCCTGTCTCAAAAATAAAACCCTAATAATGATGATGACGACACAGGCTTACCAGCTGCCTGGACAGTAAGTCATCCAAGGTTTCTCTGTGGTCTGTGACGGGCATCCACCATCCGCCGTCGGCCCAGAAGATCTGACAGACTTTACTGTGGAGCAGGAATTTGGAGGGAACGTCCTTTCTTTGTACAGACAGAAGTAAGTCAGTCAACCCTCCAGAGTCTTGCGTGCGCAGTCTTCACCACGCTGACATCAACCCCACCCCCCAGAGTCCTGCGTGGGCAGTCTTCACCACGCTGACATCAACCCCACCCCCCCAGAGTCCTGCGTGGGCAGTCTTCACCACGCTGACATCAACCCCACCCCCCAGAGTCCTGCGTGCGCAGTCTTCACCACGCTGACACTAGTCGAGCCCAGTGGCCAGCTTTCCCACATTTAAATCGAGCTCCAGGTGAGATGCTTCTGCGCCCACCTTCTTTGGAGGAGATCAGGGGTGCTGCCAATAGCTGGTTTATCTCTATTATGAAGAGCTTTATTGAACAGTTTAAATGCCATGCAGGGCGGTGGTGGCGCACGCCTTTAATCCCAGCACTCAGGCGGCAGAGGCAGGGGGATCCCTGTGAGTTCAAGGCCAGCCTGGTCTACAAAGTGAATCCAGGACAGCCAAGGCTACACAGAGACACCCTGTCTCGGAAAAAAAAAAAAAGTTTAAATGCCGTATCTCTGAAGTGTTTGAGGACCACCTATCTATCTAAAGTATATGTAGACATACATAGTTTGTAGTTATCTTACTTTTTGGCTTAACTTTGAAAACATATACAGGAGGCTAAATGACTATTAGTTATGAACATATTAAAGAATATAATTACCTATGAGGTTACTGATGGTTAATCTGTAGGCTTTAGTTATCTTTTACAGTTTGTAAGTAGTTAATATTACAGATTTTGTATGATTGGGTTTAAGTTGAAGGCTGTGTCAGGGCAGGAAAGGGTTAAAAAAGTTGGGGAAAATAGTAAGGACTTTGGCTAAGGGAGCTATTATCACAAAGCCATGAATTGTATTGTAACTTATTTGGTCAACTGTGGAGAATTTAGGTTTGGAGAGGACAGAGCAGCAGTTGAGCTGAAATTACGGAGAGAAAGGAGGGTCAAGGTGTCTGATCTCAGTGACAGCCCTACGCGGCTGGCGATGCTTAGGAAGGCCTTGGGGCCCTTAGGATACCCAGAATTACCTGTACGTCATCTTTGATGTCACGGACAGGGGCGTGGTCTATGCAGATGACGGTCGCGCAGAGGATGCCCGGTCGGCAAACGCTGCTCAAACGCCAGGGATTTCGCGTGGGCGGAGCGCAGGAGGGGCGTGTGCGTCCGGGGAGGCCGGCGAGCGCGCGCGGCGAAGTGACCGTGTATTAAGAGCGCAGGGCCGGTGGGGCTGGGTCGGGCGTGCGGGCGCGTCGAGCATACTTACCTGGCAGGGGAGACACCACGATCAGGCAGGTGGTTTTCCCAGGGCGAGGCTCCCCCATTGCACTTCGGGGCGTGCTGACCCCTGCGATCTCCTCAAATGGGGGAGACTCGACTGCGTAATTTGTGGTAGTGGGGGACTGCGTGCGCGCTCTCCCCTGGTTTGTTACTAAAAAAGAAAAAATTTTTGTTTTTCAGCCACTCAACACTTGTGACAAACACAGTGTGAACAATGTAGTCCTGTAGGTGAACATGAGGGGGACCCAATCTGTGAGAAATGGATGGAGAGCCCCTCCAACTCAAAGCACACAGACCTTGGTGGCTGGGGCAGCAAATATGTATCTGCCCGCGCCCCTCCCCCCCGCCCACAAAAAAACAAAAAAAGCTATGAATGCATGTCCCTTTTGTCCCTGGGTTTCTTCCAGGTTTCTCCCGAGCCACACTGTCCATGTCAGCGACCTCTCCGGCTCCTCCTAAGGACCCGAATTGCTCTCCCACGGGCTCCGGATCCTCACTTCAAATACCGCTCATCGTTGAGCGTTCTCTGTGGAGACACCAAACAAAATAAACTCCATCAATGTCCATCTGTTAATAAAAGCTATTTATTTATTTATTTATTTATTTGTTTGTTTGTTTGTTTTTTGAGACAGGGTTTCTATGTAGCCTTGGCTGTCCTAGACTCAGACTGGCCTTTAACTCACAGATCTGATGCCTCCGCTTCCTGAATCCTAGTCCCACCATACCCAGCCTCACTAATTGTGTTTGTTTTTTAGATTTACTACTTTTATCTTATGTGCACTGACTGTTTTGCCTGTATGTATACCACCTGCATGTACGTATGGATAGATGGATGGATGGATGGATGGATGGATGTGTGCCACATGCTTGCCCGTTGGCCGCCAAGATACATGCCCTGAAAATGTACTTACAGATGGTTGTGAACAACCATGTGGTTCCTAGAAACCATGCCCAGGACCTCTGCTTGAGCACCAAAGCTCTTAACTATGTAGCCAACTTTCCAGCGCCTTCTCTGTTGTTTTTGAGACAGGGTTTCAAGAAGCACAGGCTGTTCCGGACCTATCAAGGGTGACCTGAGCTCCTAACGTCCTTGAGCCAACTTCCTAAATACTTAGATTACAGACACGGGGCCACCACGCCGGCAGGCATTGCTCAGTCGTCACAAGTGACGGGTGGATGTGTTTGCTGGCTTTCCTGCCACCTCACTCAAGAAATCTCAGAGAGTAATCTACCACCAGGGCCACTGCCCATGTACACCAGCCTGTGTCCGGCGTGTTTGTTTGTTTTTTAAGAAATCAAAAATTGATTTACTACCGGGCGGTGGTGGCGCACGCCTTTAATACCAGCACTTGGGAGGCAGAGGCAGGCGGATCGCTGTCAGTCATGCTGTTGTTTGGTATGTATTGCATCCCTGATAACTTGGTTCTCTCATTCTCCATGCAAAGCTCTCAGCCTGCTTGCGGGCTCCCTCCCAGCAAGGCGTCTCCCGCTCTGGACCAAAGCCTTTGCTCCGGGATGGAGACGCCCTCTAGCAGCGAGGCAAAGGTCCGCTCCTGCCTGGACGTTCCAGAGGATGCTCGGCAACAGCTCCTACCTGAAAGCAATCAGCAAACCAAGATCCAGGACGAAAACAAGCTGCGGAAAAGGCAGCCGCGGCATCTGCTCCAGCCGGCATCGCAAAACGGGTTCCCTGGCACCCAGAGCGTGTTTCTTGGTACAGCTCACCAGCGAATGGGGTGTTCACTGAGCTTGGGGTCTGGTGAGGACCAAGCCAGATGGCCCTAATGCCTAGTGAGGCAACTTCCTCCTCACAGATCTCTTCTGCACCCTCTCAGAGTCTGGGACCGTTCTATTCAGGGACTCACACCTTGGATTCAGGGCCGAGATCTCACTTAAATGAAAGAAAACAACTTGTTCCTAAACAGAAAGGTCCCACCGAGATTTGAACTCGGATCGCTGGATTCAGAGTCCAGAGTGCTAACCATTACACCATGGAACCCACATTGCTGACATATGTGTTATATATACCTGGGCTTGTGGCATTGACTACCATCCGATTTTTCTTGATTGTATTTTTTTCTGCACCTACACAAAAAAGTTCAAGTCCACTCAGCTCAGAGCTAGGAAAGAGCCCTTCCAACCTCCATCGCCCGACGCAGATCACGGTTCTATCCTGTCCTCGTGTAAAATGTCTGCAAAAAAAAAAAAAAAAATGGTGTTGGTGCTCTGGTCTTTCTCTTCGCCTTTCCTCCACCGGCAGGAACACCAGGATTTAAAATCTCTTTTTCTTCATGTACCTTTGTGTACCTTCGGTGGTTTTTTGTGTTTCTTAAAATAAATGTCTTTTTTTTTTTTTTTTTTAACTAAAAGCAATAACCTTGGCCCACTCCTTTAACCCCAGCACTTGAGAGGCGCAGGCAGGTATATCTCTGTAAGTTCCAGCCCTGCCAGGGGTACATGGTGAGAGACCAGGTCAAAAACCAAAAACACGAGGTGGGGGTGGGGATGTAGGAGTGACCAGAAATGCATCAGTATTTTAAAGCACTTCCTGGAGCAAGTTATAGGACTGGACTCAGAGAATTCATGAACCGCAAAACAAATCCATGTATGGCAGGTCACAGTGGCAAGTAGCTAGCTGGAGGTTAGCTGATGTTTCTGACCACAGTGACTAATTTTACTCCAGTCTTTACACTGGGTTTTCACTTGATTAAGTATTAACTCCACAGCTGCAGGCTTTCTCAGTCTGACAGCATCTCCTGGGGAAACTTTTCTTTGTTTATTAAAAAACAAAACAAAACACTTGTAGCTAGGGGTAGGGGTGCAGTGGCGGGAGCCCACGCCTTTAATCCTAGCACTCGGGAGGCAGAGGCATTCATATCTCTGAGTTTGAGGCCAGCCTAGCCTACAAAGTAAGTTCTACTTTGTATAGCCAGGGCTACACAGAAAAACCCTGATTTAACTTCCACACACACTCTTTAAAAAACAACAACAAAACTTGTGGGAAATTGACTAAAAGTTCCTCAGCCTCTGTCCCGTTATGGCTGGTTGTTTGACACATATCAAGAAACTCCTAAATCACCCACATCAGAATTATTAAATACTTATTTTTCCCAGGCATGGTAGTGCACACCTTTAATCCCAGCACTCTAGTAGAGGCAGGTGGATCTATGTGAGTTCAAGGCCAGAATAGTGTAGAAAAAAAAAGAAAAGAAAATGATAACAACAAAAAACTTTTGCTGTTAGGTTTGTCTTTTGTCTTCATGGGATCCACAGCTCAGACTTTGAAGACCTTTGACCTTTGTTGGGATTTGAATTAGGGCTATGTGAATGTAATGAATTTGTGACACAAACATGGCACCATTCAATGTTGAAATGTCTCAAGAAGGGAATTTGGAGCCAGATGATGGGGGCACTCCCCCTTAATCCCAGCACCCAGGAGGCAGAGGTGAGGCCAGCCTGCTCTGTAGAGGAGTCCCAGGCCAGCCAGGCGGCTGCACAGTAGGGCTTCTTTGTTGGACTGCTATCAAATGGGCTATAAAAATACAAATGAGCCTGGAGGTAGTTTGCATTCTTTTTCCTTTCTTTTGTTTTGTTTTTTGAGACAGGGTTTCTTGGTGTGGCTCTAGCTGTCCAGGAACTCTCTCTGTAGACCAGGCTGGCCTTGAACTCACAGAGATCCTCCTGCCTCTGCCTCCCAAGTGCTGGGATTAAAGGTGTGCACCACTACCACCCGGTTCAGTTTGCACTCTTAGCTCTTTGCCTGGAGTCCCCTGGTTTCTCCGTTCTCCTCAGGCATCAGTAAGGAGATGTGAATTGGCATCCACTGGCCTCTTACAGCCTTGAACTGACCCTGCTGCCCAAGTCTCTCAGGTGCTGGAACAACAGCAACTAAGAGGTTTTGCCCTGTTCTTGTTTGCTTGATTGGAATTTTTATGTTTTGTTTTGCTTTTTAGACAAGGTCTTAGTAGATATTGTCAATGCCAAAACCACAGAGAGTATATTTTGGAGTCATTTTGGGTGACCATGGCCCAGGAACATGGATTGAGGTCACTCCAAACTCCATGTCCTACCATGGAAGCAGTTTCATAGTTTCACAGAACAAAGGAAGTCACAAATCAGGGCAAACTTTTTTTTCCCCTTTCTTTTTCTTTTTCTTTTTTTTCTCCCTGAGACTGGGTTTTTCTGTGTTGCCGTGGCTGTCCTGGACTCACTTTGTAGACCAGGCTGGCCTCGAACTCACAGGGATCCTCCTGCCTCTGCCTCCCGAGTGCTGGGATTAAAGGCGTGGGCCAACGTCTCATCCATTGGTGGCGACCTCAGAGAGGCAGGTACAGCAAGATGGAGGAAGCTCTTCTGTAGGCCTAAAATGCTGATGACATTCTCAGCTAGACCACGTTGGTCTGTGGGCGTATTTGTGGGGATTGTTTTGATTAGGTTTAGGTTGAGAGAGACAGAGAGCTTAGGCGTTCCTGTATCAACTGTTTACCTGAATGGAGAGAGCATGCGAGCAAGCTCTGGATTCCCGGGATCAATTGTTTCCTCTTTGTTTCTTTAATAAGGATGCAAAGTTTATCAACTGCCTCAAGCTCCAACCACTGTGACTTCCTCAAAATGATGGATGATAACCTAGGTCTGTGAACCAATATAAACCCTTTCTCCCTTAAGTGGACTTTGCCAGGGTGTTTTATGACAACAGGAGATGGAGAGGCGGCAATGCCTTCTGTCAAACTTAACAGCAGACAGCATCAGAATGTCGGACAATTGGTCTGTATATTTCACTTTACTGTTAAAAAAAAAATAGCTTGTCATGTCATTGAGTTTAATTCTTGCATTTTTTTAGGGAGTGGGGCAGGATTTCATCTCGCACCTTAGCTTGACTGAGAACTCTGCTTAGTCCTCAGGCCTCAGCCTCCCAAACGTTGTAATTACAGGCATTAGTCACAGTGTCCGGATTATTTTTATTACATTTATTAAATGTTAATCAAAAATATTCAGTTGAGGTAGGAAGTCTCATCTCATTTGTGATTTGTCTTAAGAAGGCCCAGTATTTAAAAACAAACAAACAAACAAACAAAAACACAACCCACGACGGCTAGGGCTACAAAGCATCTGGACCTCAGGGGTTCCCTGCCTTCCAGGTTCCTTTTACCTTGTTCAGAAGGAAAAGGCAAATGCAGTTTCGAGATCTCAAATGGTTTTTGTTTGTTTGCTTGCTTTTTCATGTGTTCGTTCGTTTGTTTTTTTAATTGAGCCACATGCACTGTGGTCTTTGCTTGGATTTGATTCCACATTACTGTGACCATAAGGCAGGGCACTAGCAACCCTGCTATTGCCGCGAGCCACAGAACACCTACAAAGACGCGGCTTCTTTACTGTTAGTCAAATATAAATGTAATAATCTGGCTTTAAAAGGTAAAGATCATCACTCCTTCCCCTGCTGGCTCTTCTGCCTTCCTCTCCCGTTCTGTGCCCGTTAAAACCCATTTCCCTCAGCTCGCCACTGTCTCCACAGGCTCCTGCCCACGATACTGCTCTGCCCGGCCCCACCCCCTCCCTTTCCTTAGGTACAGTTGGGTGTGGTAGCCCACGCCTTTAATCCCAGCACTCCAGAAGCAGAGGCAGGAGGATCACTGTGAGTTCTAGGCCAGCCTGGTCTATAAAGTGAGTCTAGAAAGGCCAAGATAACATAGAGAAAACCTGTCTCGAAAAACCAACTAACCAACCAAAATATATATATATAATATATATATATATATATATATATAAATTGATAAAGACATAAAGCTGTAGAAGAGAACCAAGTAGAAGTCTTAGAAAAATGCAGGAAGTGATGTAATAACTCAGCGAATAGACTCAACACAAGGAGAGATCAAAGGAAATACTCAGTAAATGTAAAGATACTTTAATAAATACTCTACTCTGATTAGTACAGACAAAATAAAAAAATGATTGCAGTCTTTTTTGGTTTTTCAAGACAGGGTTTCTCTGTGTAGCCTGGCTGTCCTGGAGTCACTTTGTAGACCAGGCTGGCCTGGAACTCACAGTGATCCACCTGCCTCTGCCTCCCTAGTGCTGGGATTAAAGGCATGAACACATCCGCTATGGTTCAAAGAGGAATTAAAATATTGTACTGAAGAAAGGGATTGTGCCCAGCAGACGGTCTGTGAAAGAACTTGGCTATTACATTCTCTCTTTTTGGCAAAACTGCTTTAAAAGATTTCTTAAAAATTTAAGCGATGTTGCAACGGGCACTTTAGCTTGTCATTTGGCGCCTTAGGTCAGTGGGAAGCAGAGTTATAATATTTGTTTGTCTGTCCTTCCTTTTTTGAGTCATCTATTTACCTTTGTGATAAATGTGTTCATCATTTCTAGAGTCCAAGGCCAGCCTGATCTACATAGTGAGATCCCGGACATGCAAGCCACAGGGTGAGACCCTATCCCAGGGGTGGGAGGAAAGGAGGGAGAGAGAGGAAGGGGGGAGACAGAAAATTTAAAGGGCCAGAGAGAGGGCATATAGGTAACCGCAGATGCCATCAAGCCTATCTGGGAGCTTGAACCACAGAGCCCACGACACAGAAAGAAACCCCAGTGTTCACAAACTCTCCGCTGGCTTCCACACTGGAGCCCCGAACAGGCCCCTGACCCTCTCCCCACACACACAACACAGAGAAGAGATTAGTTATTGTGTGTATATGTGTTTGTGCCTGACTGTATGAGTGTGCATCACATAATTGCAGGAGACTGAGGGGGTCCAGAGATGGCACACTGAACTCAGAGAAACCTTGTCTTGGAAAAAATTTAATTTAATTTAAAAATCACATGGAATGTGTCCCTTCCTGGCCAGAGTGCAACTCACTATGCACACCAGGCTGGGACTGACAGAAATCCACTTGCCTCTGCTCCCTGAGTGCTGAGTTACTGACTTTATCCACCTGATTGTCTCGGTATTATAGTAACTTTTAGTTTGAGGAATAAGGTGAAAGTCACGTTACAGATGAAATCACATTACTATAAAGGTGTTCGGTTTTTGTGGGGAGGTGGGATTGTTGTTTAGGACTTTTTGGTGACAGGGTCTCTACGCCTGGCGTGGGCGTGGTCTATGCAGATGAGGGTCGCGCAGGGGATGCAGTGTCACCAAACGCTGCGCGGACGGCAGGGATTTCCGCTCGGCGTGGGCGGGTGCGCGGGTGTGAGCGGAGCGCAGGAGGGGCGTGTGCGTCCGGGGAGG
>OU015751.1:125141931-125155191 GCA_907169655.1 Acomys percivali | reverse complement strand
CACTCTTTCACCTCAAGCCCTACTTTAGCCTGTAGCGTCTCCACCTCGCGACCCACAGGGGCACCTTGGTGCCGGCAGCTGCCATTTAGTGTCGGTGCAACTCAAAGTCATGGGTTAGATGGAGGAGAAGCACACGGTGGCGTGGATGGAGAATCCGGCCCAGATGAAGAACATTAATAAGTCTTTAAGATTATAGATTGGAGGTCGCTTGATAGAATTTATTAGAAGCAGGTGAGCCGGGCATGGCGGCGCACGCCTTTAATCCCAGCACTTGGGAGGCAGAGGCAGGTGGATTGCTGTGAGTTTGAGGCCAACCTGGTCTACCAAGTGAGTCCAGGACAGCCAGGGCTACACAGAGAAACCTTGTATTGAAATAAAAATTAAAAGTAAAGATGAAGAAGAAGAAGAAGCAGATGGCATGGGATCCCATACCTGCCCCACTGTGGAAAATAGTTTAGAGGATTAATGTCTGGCCTGGCCCAGGTTAACTAAGGCTATTTAAAAAAATAACCAGTGTCAGTGTCTTTATTGATCGCTAGCTGGGCCTACTGATAGTACAGAGAATTTAAAAACAATAGTAGATGTGCATTTTGCTACCTTAGAGGGAAGGGCAGCGGGTGCCCAAAAGACCACAGACCGTCAGGTGTGCCCACTTGCCATGCCAGAATGAATCTGCAGGTGGGAACAGCGGCAGTATGCAGTTCTGCCCCAGAGAGCAGCCGCTTGGATGGTACTCTGTCCTTCCTCTGGCTGGTCCTAGACAGCAGATCCAGGAAATCAAAGAAAACGGGTAAGGCTAGACCAATCCAGCAACTTCCAGAGTAAATCTAGAGATCACGAAAGGTGGTCTGGGTAGGAAAGAGCTGATAGACACTTGACGGAAAAGGCTCAGAAGAAAACAGCGGGTGCTTTCGATTTTCTCAGTACCGCAGAAAGAAAGAGAGTCCAGGACCGGAAGAGCGCAGGTGCGTAGTGGCGGGAAGCCTGGAGCGCAGTCGCGGCTCCAGGAGCCAAAGCTTAAGGCAGCGTTCTACCCTGCTGTCTCAGTTCCTGCATCCTTCAGACTCCTCTAAGATGTGGGGGTTCCTCAGGTCTCCCAAAGTCCTCTGCTTCTCTCCCTGGTTAACCCCCGCCTCCCTCCCCTGCATCCTTAGTGTCCCTCCCACACCATGATCTTGCAGAGGCATCTCGAGGGCATTTGTGCCCGGACAACCAACACCCCCAGCCTCTTGGGGACACTCCCGACCTAACCCTGCCCTTTAGCAAGGCCGTGTGTCTCTTTGGTGTGACTCTGAGGTGATCTCTGAGGCTTCGCTGCAGCATATCTATTATTCTGGTCGCCATTATTTAGGTCTATTGTTTATTCTTAAGTTTTCAAGTAATGAATAATGCATCCCAATGACAAATGTCTTTTAGTGAGATGTTTATGTGGTGCTGAGAATCTTTATTTGGAAAAGGAAAAGCTACCTTGTTTACTTCATGCCCTGGGTGTTTACACACATATCTGCCACATAAAACATTCCACATGAATTTATATGTCCTTCTTGAAAAAAAACAAAACATCTAATTTAATGGACTTTCTCACTAAGACTTTTTCTAGAGATAGAAATAAAAATTGTCTGTGTGGTGTTGCTCTTCTGTGTCAGGGCATCAGGAGTTTAAATCCATCCAGGGCTACATGGCCAGGGAGGGGGTGGGGGAGGTGGGGCAGGAAAACAGTCCTAAACTAAACCTTGAGTCTGCACTTACAAACCATGTAGTAGTTGGCAATTTACTTAAGCTGTCTGTATTCTGGTATCTTTAGTAGTAAAGCATCAGTTACAGAGAACTAAATTAGTTGAATTTGTGATATGTAAATTTGCTTTACGAGTTTGATGGGGATATAATATTGGATAAATGTGAGTGCCCTGCCCCGACTCCCACCAGCCTCAGAAAGACCATCTCCCTCAGGGACACACAGAATACTTCCTGAAAACTGAAGAGTTCTCAGGAACACACAACTGCCCTGTTAATCTACAGGAAAAACAAAAAACAAAAAAAACTGCCGAGCTGGTTGTGAGGTCAGAGTGGGCTCTGTGAGTGACACCCTGAGAGGCCAGGCCTTCCCTTGGTGAGGCCTTGATAGTGTGTGCAGCAAATGGCCGCCATGGCGTTCTTCTTCTTGCCCTAGATAGGCACAGCCTGAAGTCGGCTTCCCGATACAGAGTGCTCCGGCAAAGACCAGCTAAACTCTCTGTACGGTCAAGGCCAGCCTGGTCTGCAGAGAGAGTTCCAGGACAGCGAAGGCTTCACAGGGAAACCCTGTCTCAGAAAGGAAAGAAAGAAAGAAAGAAAGAAAGAAAGAAAGAAAGAAAGAAAGAAAGAAAGCTAAACCCGGCTCCTGATCCAACTTTGGAGCCCAAACCCTCTGTACACAGTAACTCCTCTCTGTCCAACTCTATATAATGAACATGCTCAGCTTCAGAGGCTGAGGCTTCTCCATCCAAGAGCCCAGACCACGGGATCCCAGCTTTCTGTCCATGTGTCCACTCATCTGCCTTTTCTGCAATCCCTTGCTGCCCCAGTCAGGTCCATCCCTGAAGCCATCCTAGGCAAGGCAGCTAGTGAACACTTCTCACGCTTCTCACGCTGGGAGAATTGGTTTCTATTGATCACGCCTCAGGGCAGTCAATCTTCTCAGGTTTCTGCAGACTTCTAACTAAAGCCAGGAGGCCTCCGTAAGATACGCAAATATTTGGAGCTAGGTATGAGTCACATTACTCAGGTCTCAGGCATGGTCTTCCAAATTGAGTGTGGGGGTGTAGCAGTCACTGGGAATCCCAGAAGGCAAAGAAAGGGAAAACCAGGGTTAAGGTAATGTGGTGTGGCTGATGTCAACACACCCATGTGCAGCCTGACGCATCACAAGCAGTACCCCCTCCTTTGTTTGTTTGTTTGTTTGAGACAGGGTTCCTCTGTGTAGCATTGGCTGGGCTGGCCTCACTTTGTAGACCAGGCTGGCCTCAAACTCACAGCGATCTGCCTGCTTCTGCCTCCCAAGCGCTGGGATTAAAGGCGTGTGCCACCCCAGGCTGAGGTCTCCTTTGCTCCTTCCAGCCATCCTTAGTGCCTCAACCCAGAAGTTTAGAACACCCTAGTCAGACTTTCTGTCATTATATATAGGAAATAAAGAAGCCAAAATTGCCTAAAAGATGCAGCCCCACTGTATTTGAGGCTCAGCCTTTGGAGGGCGCTCTGCTGAGCCTAGTTAGAAAGGGCTCCGTGTCCTCGTTTCTCCGGTTAGAGAGTCGGCAGCTGGATAAGGAGAGAAAAGGAAACAAATGTCAGAAAACATGATTTCACAAGTTTACATTTTAGAGGGAAAAAAAACCCCTGTAACATATTCTTAACATAGTGTACTGAAAATAAGCCTCAACAAACATTCTTGTCAGGAATGTATAGAATCCGGTCTATATTCAGTTCTGCGTCATCGGAGGTTAATTTTTAATTAAAATATTTTAATTGAAAATATTTTTAAAATGAAATGTTTTTAAAAATAGTTTAAATTTTTTCCCAAGCTTTATTATGGAGCCCCCATATGGTTAAAATGTGCCTTGAATATGATAGAAAAGTAGCTATTTTTTCTTGCCCTAGGATACCTTTACCAATTTCCTTTCAATCAGAGACTATTATTAAGAGCTTGAGTCTAGCAGGCAATTTTACCACAGTCATGATGTACAGTTAGAGTGAGCTGCAGGAACTCCTTATAAACCTCACCTCAGGCTCTGAGATGTTTCAGCCTTCTGTAGTGAAACATCTAAGGTGTTCAGAGTCCTACACAGTCCTGTCAATGTAAGGGGGGGGGGCGATATCAAGTCACAAGATTTCTACCCAGCGTGTGCCTGGACATTATGTATTTAGTGAGTGCATGTGTTGTTGGTGGGAGTAAGGCGAACCTGCTCTGAATATGCGTTAGTAACACTTTCATACACTTCTCCAAAGGCCTTTATGGAGGTCTTAAAGTCCTACTGTTAAATATGGAACACTGGTGCCAGGGCACCAGTGACTTCATTCTGACTGTGGAAGTGTGTTTGTCTTGCCTGTTGTAAGACATGGGAGAGACTCAGAATCCTCTCCCTGCTGGTCCCTTCTTCCTTAAGATCTGATACAGCCTGGTCTTCAGTTGGAACATTTTGTTATGAAGAACTTGCTACAAGCTTGCTTGAAAGGAAGGATGCAGAAGAAAAGTTCCCATTTGCCCAAATGTCATCTAATCATGTACTGTAAAACCGATTTCTTTGTCTAAAACTTATTTTTTAAACCCCTCTGAATTGAGACTCGGGACCACTTTCCTGCATCTGCTGTGTCAGTTGTGGCCCAGGCTTGAGCCTGCAATAAAGACTTCCTTGCTATTGCTTTTGGACTTAGTCTTGGGTGGTCTGTTTGGGGGAGGGGGTCTCTCACAACTTGGGCATAACACCATCTGTATAGACCATGCTAACATCCCCGCACCTAGGGGTGACAACACACGCCCTTTCCGTGGCCTGTGGAACGTCCTGGCTTGCGGAGAGGTGGAGAGCGTCGTGCATCATCTCTGCCCGGTCACTAACTAGCTGGGCAGTTAACACCTCTGTGTCCTGACGTCCTGGGAACCGCTCTCGCCACGGACGAACTGTCACCTGTCTTCTGACGACGGCAAGGCGGAGACTGTTTGCAGGGGGTGCCCTGCTCAAGTCTTGATTCCTTGTTTTCTTTGTTCCTTTCTACAGAAACATCATGAAACTGACAGTGAGTTGGGACGTGGTGTGTGGGGTTACCCGAGTCTGTGTTCCTGGTCCAGGGGGTTCAGTGCGCCATCTCTGGACCCCCTCAGCCTCCTGCGTGTATGTGGTGCACACTCATACAGTCAGACACAGACACATATACACACAGTAACTAACCTCTTCTCTGTGTTGTGTATGAGGGGGGAGGGGCAGGTGTCTGTGCCACGGCTCACATGTGGAAGCCAGCAGAGAGTTTGTGACAGTGGGATTTCTTTCTACTGTATGGGCTCCGTGGACAAGCTCTCAGACAGTCGGGCTTAATGGCAGCTGCCGTTACCTACACGCCATCGCTCTCGTCCCTTAAAATCAATCTGTCTGTTTGAGACAGGCTCTCTCAACATAGCCCTGGCTGTGCTGGAGCTTGCTTTATAGACCAGGCTGGCCTTGAGCTCACAGAGATCCTCCTGCCTCTGCCTCCCCAGTGTGCACCCCACAGCAGGGTTTTTGTTGTTATTGTTTTTGGAGAAAGGGTTTCTCTGTGTAGCCTTGGCTGTCCTGGAACTCACTCTGTAGACCAGGCTGGCCTTGAACTCAGAGATGCCCTTGCTTCTGCCTTGGGAGTGCTAAGGTTAAAGGTGTGTGTCACCACTGCCCTCCTCCCCTTTTTGTTGTTTGTTTTGTTTTTTGTTTTTATTACAAGTTTTCGTGTCTGTGTGTGGGTATGTATATGTGAAATCAGGTGCCCCAGTACTAGAAGAGGTGCCTGGGATTAAACGTGTGCACCACCATGCCCTGCTCCCACTGAACGTTTGATTAACTCGTTGATCCAATTTTTAAGTCCTTACTTTTGTATAGTTAATCAGTAAAAGGCAACTTCACTTAGAAAATTTCACTATTGCTTGATGTGGTAGGTAACCTGCGAGTGTCTAATGCTTGAGCTGTTTTATTTGTTACTTAGAGAGGGGGAAGCAAAAGATTTATTAAGCTCTACTTTAAGAATAAACTGGGGCTAAAGAGATGGCTCAATTGTTTTTTTAAAAAATATTTTGTTTGTTTATTTATTTATTTATTATTTATTCACTTCACATCCCGATTTTAGCCCCTCCCTTGTCTCCTCTCACCCAACCCTCCCTCCTGAGATGACTCAGTTGTTAAAAGTGCTTGCTAAAGAGCCTGGCATGGCAGCCCACACCTATAATCCCAGCACGCAGGAGGCAGAAGCAGGCTGATTTCTGTAAGTTCAAGGCCAGCCTGGTCTACAAAGCAAGTCCAGGACAGCCAAGGCTACAAAGAGAAACTTTGTCTGGAAAAACCAAGGTGAAGGTTGGTTGGGGGAGCTGACACGGGGGGGGGGGTATGGAGAGTGCTTGCTGCTCTTGCAGAGGACCAGAGTTTAGTTCAGTGCCCTACACCCACACCTATGTGTGCCCACAGCTGTAGAGGACCCAATACCTTCTGACCACGGTGGGAACTTATAGGCATGTGTAAGCATGTATAAGCATGTGCACATAACAGACACACATAAATAATATCAAAAAGATTTATGAGCCAGAGCAGAACTTCGCACACTCTAAAACTGGGGAAATTAAGAATCGTGAACTGAGTTGAGTGTGGTGGCGAAGGACTTGCCAGGACTCAAGAGGCCAAGGCGTGCACACCTCTGTGAGGATGAGGTCAGCCTGGTCCACTGCTGCAGCCAGCATGGCTTTGTGACTGCGTGAAGGCATGACAGGCACACATACAGGAAAGCTGGGATCAGGTGGGCAGGGTGCCGATGGAGACATGCAGGAAGCCTGGGCACTCAGCCTGTTTATCATATGCAGTCCAAGGAGGCTTCTGAAAAGACGTCAGATATGGTGGCTTCTGGAAGTGGAGGCCGGGTATGGGTTTGAGTTTGCCTGGGCTTCAGAATAAGAAAGGTGTTTGTTTGTTTGTTTGTTTGTTTGTTTTAGGGGTTGACGGTGTACCTCTATGGTAGGGTATGTCTTAGGGTGTCCATGGCTGTGAAGAGGAACCACGATCATGGCAACTCTTATAAAATAAAACATTTCATAGGGGCTGGCTTAGAGCTCAGAGGTTTAGTCCATTATCATCATGGCAGGAAGCATGGCAGCGTGCAGGCAGATGTGGTGCTGGAGCGGGAGCCAAGAGGTCTATGTCTTGATCTGCAGGCAGCAGGAGACTGTGTGCCACAATGGTCACAGCTTGAGAATAGGAGACCTCAAAGCCCGCCCCCACAGTGACTCATTTCCTCCACCAAGGCCACGCCCACTCCAATGAGGCCTCGTCTTCTAATAGCCTCTGTGGGCCAAGCATTCAAACACACTAGCCTACATGGCCAATCCTAGTCAAACCAGCAGAGCAAGAAAGAGAAACTACTGTGTATTTTAGAAATTAGAATGGCCAGGTGGCTGTGTGCATGTCCAGGTAGCTTCTGATTCTGTAAGCATCAGTAATCATTTGATTACTCATGATAAAGTTTGAATCTTAAGTGTCTCTCAAAGCTCTGTGTTAAAAAAAAGTCTTAGTCTCAGCTGGGCGTGGTGGCACACACCTTTCATCCCAGCACTTGGGAGGCAGAGGCAGGTGGATCTCTGTGAATTAAAGGCCAGCCTGCCCTACAGAGTGAGTTCCAGGACAGCCAGGACTGCACAGAGAAACCCTGTCTTGAAAAACCAAACCGAACAAAACCCCACAAAAGACAAAAACAAAAACAAACAAACAGCCTTAGTCATAGTTTCCAGCTTTGGGTTTCGGGGGACGTAACTGGAGGTGAGGTCATGTGGCCAATAGGTATCCACCCTTGATGGTGACACTGGGGTCTCAGCCTTTTACTAACACCTCTAACCCACTAAGATGTGCCTCCACTCTACCATGAAAAACCTGAAGGTAATAGGTCTACCAGATCATGAAGAAACTTTCCAAAATAAACTTCCCTCAGAAACTAATTTATATCCCTTCAATGAAAAATTTAAAAAAAGGAAACATGAAAGTTAAAGTTAATGGATACTCTAAGAGAACTAATTGTGTTCTACCAACTAAGCCTTCATTCAAATTGTAACTATTTGTTACACAAATGACTTAATTCTTGGTATCCATAGTTGCCAGAAGCTTTCATTTCATTCTCTGGGGCAGACCACATATTCACTCACTGCCACATAATGACAGCATATCTCTTCTCTCCTTTCTGCAGCCCACTTTATTTTATTTATTTATTTACTTTGGGTTTTCGAGATAGGGTTTGTCTGTGTAGCCTTAGCTATCCTGGACTCACTTTGTAGACCAGGTTAGCTTTGAACTCACAGCGATCCGCCTGCCTCTGCCTCCGGGGTGCTGGGATTAAAGGCGTGGGCCACCACTACCCAGTTTGAAGCCCACTTTAAACACTTGTAAAATTATTCTAACACTTGAGAACTTCATTGTATTAACACAGTAGCTACTAGGAGCCAGGGACAGTATTTTCTTTCCAAGAGCACTTTCAGGTAGAGGGCTGTATCGAAGGCAGTGGGCTGTTTTGCTGTGTGTTTCTCTGTTTTGGGCTTTTTGCTTTCTCTATGCAGCTCTGACTGTCTTGGGAAAGTCAGTGTTTCTGAAGGGAGGGTGACTGGAGAGCATTCTTCTTACAGATACACACTGACACCTACTGCGCTCATAGTGTGTTTTATCCAATATTTGATAAAATGTGAACCACTTTTCAATACAATAGAGCCAAACAAAACCATAACAAATACCTCAGAACAAACCAACTGCCAATCAGAACAGACCCATAGACTGTATTGGCTGCCATCTGTCACCTAACAGAGAAAGGAACGCTGCTAGTCACCGCTGGGTGGGGAGCGTCGTCTCTAGGTGCTCATATAAAAGTCAAAACAGAAGTCCGCGTGCACACCACTGATGGGAGAAAAAGAACCAACAGTGTGCAGATAGAGATAAAAAGTTATTGTCCCATAACTGCACTTAGTGTTTAAAACTCAAAGAGGGCTGGGTGGTGGTAGTGGTGCGCACGCCTTTAATCCCAGCACTTGGGAAGCAGAGGCAGGCGGGTCTCTGAGTTTGAGGCCAGCCTGGTCTACAGATCCAGGTCCAGGACAGCCAGAGCTACACAGAAAATCCCTGTCTCAAAAAAAACAAAACAAAACAAAAATCAAAAACCCCCAAGCAAACAAACAACAACAAGCACCTCAAAGAGCTAGAGTCAACACATAAAGGCATGAGTTCTGTGGGGGCTGTTTCTGCTCAGGGTGTCAAAAGGCGTGGGATCCAATTGACTATCATGTCTCAGATGGACAATTCATATAGAAACAGCATTTTCTTCAATCAAGGGGATAACATAAAGACTGTATCATAGTCAGTTTTATGTGGCAACCTGGCTAGGTCACAGTACATAAATACTTGGTTCAGCATGACGCTAGATGTTTTGGCAAAGGTATATTTAATTAAATTACTTACTTATTTACTTACTTTTTATTTTTTTAAACAGGGTCCCTTTACATATTACTGGCTATCCTGAACTCACTATGTAGAGCAAAGGTGTATTTTATTTTATATTTAAGATTTATCTATTTATTATTTATACAGTATTCTACCTGCATGCCACAAGAGGCCACCAGATCTCATTTTAGATGGTTGTGAGCCACCATGTGGTTGCTGGGAATGGAACTCAGAACCTCTGGAAGAGCAGCCAGTGCTCTTCACCTCTGAGCCACCTCTCCAGCCCCCAAAGGCATTATTTTAAATGAGATTAACTTTTAAAGTAGTAAATGCTGATGAAGTGGAATGTGAATGGGTTTTATCCAATCAGAGCATGTTATACTAATTCTGTGTGTGTGTCTTCACGTTACAGTTGGCAAAAACAAAAACAAAACAATATTGGTACAGGAACTTTTTCTCCTGTCCAATACCATTAAGTAAATAACTCACCGGTCCCCATGCTCAGATAATAGCACCTGCTCCTCACGTTTCCTAGAACATTTTCTCTTGGGGAGAAGAGGCCACAAGAAAGTCTAGTCAGTCGGGCGTGGTGGCGGACACCTATAATCCCAGCACTCGGGAGGCAGAGGCAGGAGGATCGCTGTGAGTTTGAGGCCAGCCTGGTCTAAAACGGGAGTCCAGGACAGCCAAGGCTACACAGAGAAACCCTGTCTCGAAAAACCAAAGGGGAAAAAAAAAGTCTAGTCAAGAAGAAGAAAATAGCCATTTAACATAAAAACCTCCCACCGTCCCTGGGTGGGCTTGAACCACCAACCTTTCGGTTAACAGCCGAACGCGCTAACCGATTGCGCCACAGAGACACAGGCAAGCTTATGGCTGCATTCTGATGGAGAGTGAGTTGTCCGGCTAGCCAGCATCACACAGCTATTGCAGAGCTTCTGGGGTTAATTCCAGCTAGTTGAAAACCTGGAGTATTTAGAGCGGCAATTATTCTGGCTGTTCGAAGCCTGCGCTGTGAGTCCATCCTGCCGAAACCTGCACTGCAGCCGAATCGCCTCCGCCTTCGGGCTCCCAGGCTCAGCCACGGGATAGGCCGGCCACTCTGAGCGGGTGAGACCTAGATCAAGCTAACGTGCAGGGGAAACCAATATAAATATAAATCAGTACTATTTTTTTTTCTTTTTCGAGATTATAATGAAATTTCCTCATTTCCCTCTTCCCTTCGGATCCCTCCAAACCTTCCTATATATCCTTTCTTTGCTCTCTTTCAAATTTATGGCCTTTTTCATTAATTGCTGTTTTAAACGCGCGCGCGCGCGCGCGCGCGCGCACACACACACACACACACACACACACACACACGTCTAAAAACATAAAGACGACCTTCTCATATCTGTAAACTGTTCCTGATGTGTATGTTTTCAGGGTTGACATTTGATACTGGACAGCCAATCAGCCCGCTCTTCCCTAGGAAAGCTGCCTGTAGTGCTTTGTGTAGGGTTGAAATCTCCCGGGCTTTCCTGTCCACTTTGGCACATCTAGGTTGTTCAGCTTACGCTTGGGCAGTCATGTTGGCGAGACCTTCTGGGTGCAGCTTCTGGCATTACTAGGAGACACAGTCTCACTGCAACCCCCTGGCCCTCTGGCCTTTGCAAGCTTTCCATGCCCATCTTCCACGATGGTCCCTTAGCTTTTCGAGACAGGGTTTCTCTGTGTAGCCCTGGCTGTCGGGGACTCACTTTGTAGACCAGGCTGGCCTCGAACTCACAGAGATCCATCTCTCGAGTGCCGGGATTACAGGCATGCACCACTGTCTGTCTGGCTCAATATTGATTCTTCTTCTTTTTTGTTTTGTTTTGTTTGTTTGTTTTCAAGATACGATTTCTCTATGTAGCCTTGGTGTCGCTTTGTAGACCAGGCTGGCCTCAAACTCATAGCAATCCACCTGCTTCTGCCTCTTGAGTGCTGGGATTAAGGGCGCGTGCCACCATGCCCGGCTGGTTTGAACTTCTAGAGTCTGAAACGAGGCCGTTTATTTTTGGCATATTTAAGTACAGTACAATTTGGGGGAAAAGTTTCCCAGTGTAATACAACCCCCTGTGCACAAGGAGGAATGATGACACTGAAACTCTTTTCAAAGTACATGTCACTTCTTCCAAGAAGACGCCTCTAGAGTTAGGCTACATGTGTTGTCTCCAGGGCCTAGGAGAGGATCTGGCGTGGCCTTCGTCGTACAGAGAGTGTAGAGGTCACTTGGGACATCAGGCACTTCTGGTCCTGGTGTGGGGATCCTGCCATACAGACAACACAGAGGTTACCTAGACTATTAAGCACCTCCGGTCCTGGCTGTGGAGCTTGGTATGGCTTGGCCCTATAGGAAGTGTAAATCACCAGGTTATTAGCCACCCCAACTCCAAGCCTCTGGGTGGACAGACAGGTCATACCCCTGTCCTGTTGAAGAGACAACCCTGAGAGTTTAACGTTCCTGGTTTCCCAGTGCTCCCAACTGCTACCTATATGCCTTTGAGTGTTCCATAATTTTTTTCTGAATCAGGGTGCCTCTCTTGAAAGTAACATACATTTTGAAAGCTTTGATGTAGGGCTACTCCAGCAGCAGCAGCGGGGACAGGAATGGCAATAATTAGTCCAAACACTCTTTTATTCCTCTTCTTCATTTGATCCAATATATGATGAGGCACAGATACGGGAGATTTTTTGCAGGCTCTATCCATCTGTGCAGGCATCCAAACATCATTCGGGGCTCAAAGCACATAAATGCGCCGGGAGCTCAAATTAACAACTAGCATCCAAACGGTTGGAACAAGACACATATCCTCAGGTTGAGTCCTTGTGGTTTCTCCCATCATGAAGAGAAATAAGAACAGTCAGCCCAGGGCTGGAGAGATAGCTTAGCAGTTAAGAGCACTGTCTGCTCTCCCAGAGGTCTTGAGTTCAGTTCTCGGCAGCCACATGGTGGCTCACAACCATCTGCCTCTGCCATCTGCCGAGTGCTGGGTTAAGGGCATGGGTAACCATAACCTGGCAGGGACTTTTTTTTTTTTTTTTTAATGCCTTCTTCCCTTGTTGTTTATATAAGATATCAAGAGTTACATTATTCTGAGTTGTAACATGCTGGCTGAGTTTAGGCAGAGGTCTAAGTGCTGGTAGTTGGCCAGCTGTTTTTGTCCTTTATTTCCATAGCCTTTTTCTTTTCCAACTCACCATCAGCTATAACATATGGGCAAGCTTGCAGAATTGGTCTGTAATGGTTTTTAAAGCATTTTAAGTTAAAGTACGAAGGGACCAAATAGCAATAGGAATATCTCTCCCTCTTTGATGAGCTCTTTATTTGCATCCATGTCTTACAATTTAAAATGCTCCGGCCTTCTGGGTGGAACCAATAACAATGTTTCTTCCCTTTAAAAGATTTATTATTAACAATGTTGCTGCCTGCATGTACAACTACACGCCAGTAGAGGTCACCATATCTCATTATAGATAACCTCTGAGCCATCTCTGTAACGATGCTTCATAACTTGCTTAAACAGTTTCGAAAAGGATTGAGGCCTGCTCCTTTGGGGTACATAGCTATAGATATTTTTATTTCAGGTCCCAACCAGCCATAGCATCTCAGCTCATTGTTGATGTAAAAAGGATCTCTACACAAGGTCAGACTGACCGTAAACTGTGTTTATGTTCAGTGAGAAACTCTGCTGCCTATTGTTCCCAGAAATCCCCCAACCTCAGGCCCAGCTGCCCCCAACAGCCAGGCACACTGGAGGTCAGCTAGAACTTCTTGTTAGCAAAATGACCCGAGTCAGAGCTGACCACCCCGTTCCACCATCTGCCCCCTGTATGAGCTAATTGCGGTTTTCATCTTTAAACACTCAATACAACTTCCCCCTCAAGGACGTGTTTCAGGTCCCGAACTGGTCGCCTCCCTGAGCTCAGAAAGTACAGCTTTCAGTTTAAGCTTCTGAGTCTAAAGTGAGATTTCTTGGCTTCTACCCCAACCCAACAAAAAGGTTGGTTTCTTTCTTTTTCTTTCTTTCTTTCTTTCTTTCTTTCTTTCTTTCTTTCTTTCTTT
>OU015751.1:125103030-125127722 GCA_907169655.1 Acomys percivali | reverse complement strand
TGTGGAGGCATGGGACCTGGGTGACCTGCAGGAAGAAAAAGAAAAGTAATAAAAGTGAAAACAGGAAGGGGTTGATGTCGAGAGATCAGCAAGGGATGAACAGAAAAAACGTGAGAAGTCAAATAAAGGGCATAGGACGGGCAATGACAAAGAAAGCCATAAAAACACACGGGGAGAGCCAGACACAGTGGCGCACGCCTTTAATCCCAGCACTCGGGAGGCAGAGGCAGGTGGATCGCTGTGAGTTCGAAGCCAGGCTGGTCTACAAAGTGAGTCCAGGACAGCCAAGGATACACAGAGAGACCATCTTGTGGAAAAAAAAGAAGAGAAGAGAAAAGAAAAGAAATGCAGACAGAACCACTAGAATGCCCCTACAGCCCCAGCACCCGGAAGTCGAGTCAGGAGGGGCAGGAGCCAAGGCTTTCCTGGGGTACAGAGCATCTGCACGCCTGTTCCTCTCACACACATAAACATATGTAAGGACAAGAAAGGGCTAGCCCCACTCACCCATGGGAGATCCAAAAGGAGGCCCTCGGGGGGGCATGCCCATCGGAGGAGGTCCAGGATGGGGCATTCCGGGAGGTGGCCGAGGTGGCGGCTGCCCCCCAGAGCCTGGAGGCCCAGCATGAGGGTGCCCTAGGCCATGGGGGCCATGGTGGGCCAGCTGCATCTGAGACATCCCTGTGAACATAAAGCAGAGGCAAAGAGAAGAGAGACAACGGGAAAGTGACAAAGTGACAGAAAGTGGATTAAAACAAGGCTGACGCTGTCCTCGCCCTGTCGACAGTGAGCCGACTCTGTACAGCCACCTCACTTGCGGCTGTGACCTCTTTTTTAAGAATCTGAAGGTGACTGACAGCAGCGGCTGAGCAGTCAGGCTGCTAATTCACCTCCAAGTTTGTGTAGCACACCAGGAACATCTTTTCTCTTGGTGTGTAGAAGAGACAGTGAGATGTGCACTGCTTCTCTTTCTATGGTTTCAGCACTGCGGTGGCAACAGCACAGGACAGACCACGCACAACTTCTGCTCCACGCTGGCCTCGCAACGGCGGCTGCTACACGCCAGGGCAGAGGCTTAACTCTGAAGGCCAGTAAGAACTCCGTGGAGGACCAGGCCTGGTAGCTCACGCCTGTCTTCCCCAGCACACTGAAGGTTGAGCCCAGCCTGAGGCACATGAGACTCTGGCTCAAAACAAAACAAACAACAAACAAAACAGGCCCACAAACTAAATTATAAAAAAATAAATAACATAGAATGTGAGCCGGCCTCGTGGTGCACACCTTTAATCTCAGCGGGCAGGTCCGCATGAGTTTAAGCTAGCCTGGTCTACAGAGTGTCCCAGGTCAGCCAGGGCTATACCGTCAACTTTACCCACCCACCCACAAAAGGAGTCCTTAAGAGGACAAGAGTGGATGCCAACTGCTCCAGGCATAAAGTCTGGCATGTGTCAACACCAAACACTCAGCCACTGGGGGGACCTCAACCCTGAGCACTAGGACAGCAAGCGCAGGTTTTATTAAGTGAAGGAACGAAAGAATTTTGAGGAAATGTCTATGACTAGCCTAGGAAGGGAGACCAAAGACAGCACACACGAGCCACCGTGACGCCATGGTAACACGGGTTACGACATGGGTAACGCGGGCAGTCTAGTGCAGGGTGCTGGCTTGTGGTGATGGCCCTGCTCTGCAAAGTGGGTGCCAGGGCAAACTCCTGAGCTGTGAACTCGGCTCCTACGACAAGGGCTGCAGAAGGAGACGATGGAAGGAGAGAAATGCCAACTGTGCGTTGGGCCTGGTCTAGCCTGCCACAAACCACAGACCAGGGGGAACCAGGAGGAACCAGAAGCTGCACGTTTAACGCTACAGATAAACACAGAAAGGGGAACCAAACACAACATTTATGCAAAGGAGCCACCAGGCGCTAAGGTTAGCAAGTCACATCCAGGAAAACAAGAGATAACAATTTCAAATAAGGCACCGCTAGACACGGGCACCGCTGTGGCTAAGCAGCATGGCTCTGTGGCGTGGTGGTATAAGCCCTTTATCCCAGCACTTAAGAGGCCGAGGCCAGCCTGGTCTACAGGCTACACAGGGAAAGCCTGTCTTGAAAAAACCCCAAAATGAAAAAAAAAATAGCACGAACATGTCTAAGGTTTGGCAACTGAGTTACTACCTCAGGGTCAGTGGAGCGGATGAGAATTTGCCAAGTACAGGCTATTCCTCAGAAAATCTAAAGAGACAGAGAAAATGGGAGCGCCAGCGTGTACAAAGTACTGCTGTTTTCTGAAGGAGAGGAGGACTCGGGGCCATTTGCACCCAAGAGCAGCGACAGAGCCCCCCACACACACAAGCTCAGCCCCTATTCCCAGCAGGTGGCACTTACCTGGATGGGGCATCCCCCCTGGTGGGAACGGGTGAGGATGTGAGTGGCCGTGCCCGGGATGTCCAGCCCCCGGAGTTCCTGCTGCTGGGGGGCCATGTCCTCCAGCCCCAGGTGGCATAGGTGGCGGGGGCATGGCTGGAGGGATCCCAGGAGGGAGGGCACCTGGAGGCGGCACCGGGGGTGGGAAGGAGCCAGGAGGTGGCATGCCTGTGTAAGGAACGAAGCAGAGCAGTGAGGAAGGCCTCCCCACTCCTTCCTCCCCACGCACTGACTTAACAACGGCTTACTCTGTCAGAGTTTCTCCCTGCCAGGGGCCTACCTGGCGTACTTTAAACCGAAAGCCTTACCTGGTGGAGGAAGGCCGGAACCCAGGGATGAAACCACAGGGTTGGGGGCAGACGGTGGAGGGGGTGCATCTGCAAACAGCTGATGGGGGCGGTCAGCCTGGGACAGCGGGTTCTGGGCTGCCAGGAGCCGCTCGGCCGCGGAGCCATGGCGTTCGCCTTTAGAGTCCTTCTTGAAGGCGTAAGACACAGTGATAGGGCGGTTACACAGGTACTGCCCGTTCATGGCCTCTATCGCTGCATCCGAGGCATCAAATGAAGCAAAATTAATGAAGGCGTAGCCCTTGGAGTTGCCCGTGTCGGGGTCCCGCATGATCTTGGGGGTCTGTAAGATGACTCCGAAGGCGCTGAAAGTATCATAGAGCAGCTTCTCGTCAATTTCTGGGTCCAGGTTCCCGATGAAAATGTTGGCTCCCACATCCAGGTTTTTGTTGTGTGCAGAGGCCTTGTTCACACGTATGGGCTTCCCGTAGAGCTTGATCATGTTCATAATCTTAATGGCGTAGTCAGCATCTTCTTCACTCAGGAATTCAACAAAGCCATAACCTGAGAAATCAAAGGGAAAGGGGGGGAAAAAAAAAAGGCCACTCTGGTGAAGAGACTGAAAAGAAGCACTAGCTCACCAGCCTCCAACAAACACAACGCTGGAGGGGGCGGGCGGGCAGCCTGGTCTACAGAGTGAGTTCCAGGACAGCCAAGGCTACGCAGAGAAACCCTGGTCTGCAAAATGTCAGGATAACCACACTTCAACTGAGAATGGTCCCGGTGGCTGACGCTGGGAGAGGAATATTCCAGAAACAAACCGAACTGATGCTTAAAAGAAAGAACTTTTTTAGGTTGCTCATCCCAGAATAGTTGTGACTAGCGGTGAGACTCGGGGTGGGGGGTGGAGGGCGTTTATTCTACACGGTCACGTCTCGCCATGTACTCACCTTGGTGCTGGCCGGTGACTCTATCCTTGGGCATGTGGGTGTTGACCACGGGCCCTGCCTGGAGGAAGAGCTCCCACAGCAGAGGTTCACTTACTTTCTCGTCTAGACCTCCCACGTACACCGTGGCATCTAAAGGGAGGAGGAAGGAGGGAAGACCGAGGTCGGAAGGGAAGAAGAAGAAGAAGGGGAAAAAAAAAACCCAAAAATCAAAAACGTTAACTCAAGCCCCGGAAACCTCCCTCTGCCTGCCTGGTCTAGAAAGTCCGCTAAGGCTTGACTTGGCACTCTCGCCGATCCCGTGTCTCCGGGAGGACTTCACTTGTCCGTCCGGCGGCGGGAGCGCATTAAGGGACCTGGACACCTAGAACCATCACCTCCTCACAGGCCTCGGCCTGCACCCGGCCCCCAGGCCCGGCGCCCAGAGGTCGGCTCACACCGGGGGAACCTAGTGTCCCCTCCTGGCGGCCACGCTCCTGGCACTAACTCTGCCCTCCGGCCTCCCCTGGGCCCATCTTGGGCCCTTCGCTCCCAGTTACCCTGATTCCGTTCCGAGATCGGCCCGGCGGCCATGGCGAAAGAGCTCCCGCCGTCTCTAAGCAGCAGCGCCGCCCTCTGACCCTGGTGCTACTTCCACTTCCGGGCCAAGGCTCGCAGTGGGCGGGGCCCGCGTCAGGGGAGGAGCCGGAAGCGACCGCGGCCATCTTAGGGTCGGGTTCGCGCCTGGTTGATGGGGGCTGGGGAGGAGCGTGGAAGGGAGAGGCGGTGTGGAGCTGCCGCGGCGCTCGGTGCGGATCCGGAGCGCCTCAGCACCCACCTTGGTGCAGGTGTGAACTGTTAGAGGGTCACACCGCTCCCCAAGTGCAAATCCAAGTGCTGCGCCGAGCCTCGCGTTGGCTGTGACGCAGAGGCGTGTGCTAAGGGGGATGACGTCAACCCCAGGCCCGGGCTGCCTTCGGAAAGCAGCCTGTTGTTAGCCGGGCCACGTCAGATTCGCCCTCGGCCCTGGCGTGAGCTCCAGGTATTTTGTTTCCCCCTGAGGGAGGAGACTGAGGTGTCACAGCTCCGCTAGTGCTTTGGGAATCTGAGACGCGAAAGCCGGGTTGTTCACGGGCCTCAGCCTCAACCCGCAGAAACACACGCGCGGCATCTTAGGTTCTTGTCCGTGGCGCGCTGGCTGTGCGGTCTCTGTGAGTTCGAGGCCAGCCTGGTCTTACAGAGTGAGCTCCAGGGCAGCCAGGGCTACACGGAGAAACTCTGTCTCGGGAAAAAAACAAAAACAAACAAAAAACAGAGTTTCAGGTCACCCTGGTCTACACAGAGAGACCGTATTTCAAAAAAAGAAAAGCAAGGGAACTAAAACAACAGCAAAAACACTTCTTGTGAAATCTGCCGATCCTGCCTGACTTGAATCCTTTATTTTCCTTATGGATAATACGGGAGCTTTTCTCTGAGTTCACACCCTCCCTCCCTCCCCCACCGCTTCGCTGCGAACTTCATTCAACACAAACAGCCCTGGCAAATGTGTAGAAATACTGCGCTTTAATGAATGCCTTAAATAGAAACACCGCTGCAAAAATGCACAGTGGGAGGAGTGTCTCCCGTGTTCGCCTCGCTCCCTCAGAAGACGTAAGGAAGGAGATTTCAGAGCAGCTGAGGGGTGGGAGGGAGGTCTTGTTGGGACTGGTGAAGAGGGGTCTGACAGCCACCCAGAAGTCTGACATGGAATTGCCTGGGGTGGTGGGGTGGAGGAGAGGACAGTCTGGATTGCTGTTGCTTCTTTTTCCTCAAGCCACAAGAAACGGAAATAGCTGCGGGAGCCAGACAAGACAGGGGAGCTGAGGTTGGTAGCACCACCGTCGGCCACGGAAACTCGCGCAGTTGGCAGCGAGCTTCTCCATGGGCTGGAATGGGGAAGCCGAAAGCGCCAAGGTCGGACATGGAGCGCAGCAGAGCTCCCGGCACAGGCCCCTCGCCCCGGCTTCAACGGGTCTGAGAGAGGATGGTATTTGGGTCTCTTTCCCTGCAGTGGTCCCCAGGAGATATTCTTGGTGTCCACTTTCTTAACAGTTCCTGAAGACGAGACAGCTCATCCTGAAGGCCAGAGATTGTAAGAGCTGAGGAGTCCGTCTGCAGAGCGGCAAAGAAGGCACGCAGGGAGGAATATTGTTACAAGTCTAGCTTGCTTGCTTTCTTTTTCTTTTTTTTTTTTTTTAAATTTGATACAGGGTCTCTCTGGCCTGCAATTCTTGTTGTTGTTGTTGTTGTTGTCGTTTTGAGATAGGGTTTCTCTGTGTAGCCCTGCCTGTCCTATAACTCATCTGTAGGCTGGCCTCAAACTCAGAGATCTGCTTGCCTCTGCCTCCCCGAGGGCTGGGATTACAGGCGTGCGCCACAACTCCCCAGCTAGTTTCCATTCTTAAGACCCTTGCTACTTCTAGCATTGTAAATGCTCTTTTCCTCTCCTAACTGCCTAGCTTCTGCGTGGTCCGCGCCACCTTCCCAGGTGGCCCCGGTTTGGTAAACGGAGCGCTGCCCCCCAGTTCCTCAAGCCCTCTGCCTCTCCAGCTCTCCCTCCCCCACCCAGCTTGTCTCCCCGTCTCCTCACCTGGACCTCAGGCCTTCCCCTCAGGTAACAGCGTCTCCAGAACCTGACCTGAGGTCCCAGGCAGCCAGGCAGCAGCAGTCCAGGAGGCAAAGGGCAAGCTCCCCAATGTGAGGGGAGCCCCCATTCCTGGTCAGCTAGGCTTCCCGAGGGTCTAGCAGGCCAAGGGAGCCAATGAGAAGAGACTGCCAGCAAGGAGGGGCTGTCCTGCCAAGGACAGAGCTGGCTCATGGGGGTCAGGGCCCCTCTAGAAAACAGCCACACGGAACTGGGGGGTCCAAGAGCCGTGAAGCTGGGCTGAAAGACAAGGAGAAGTCAGCAGGCAGCTGAGAAAACCACCGCTTTCTCAAGTTGGAAGGGGGACCCAGCTGCCACCCACGCACTGTGCCCGTGACTCCAACTCCGAGGCCCTCCCTCTGGCCTCCCTTTCTCATCAGGCTTTAGGGCTGTGAGCTCATTAGGTTGGTTTTAGAGAAACTTGTAATATATGGGCATGAAACAGGAAGGCAAAGAGAATGCTGCCTGCTATTCTAGGACGTCTGTAAAAGACGGTGGTGGCTTTCCCCGAGGGGCTCTTGTCAGACTACATCTCACCTAGTCAGCCGTGTGAGCCCAGCCAAGTCCAGGGAACCAGAGTGGAGGCGTCTTACCTGCTGCCTGGGGAGCCAGGCGCCCGGCCCATGCTCTGGATGGTAGCCAGGGTTAAGGAACTGCGATATCTGTGCCTTGCTGTAGCGTAAATCCCAGTCCCAGACAGACAGGTGTGGCTGATCAGAGCTCCCTGCTGGCGGCTGCGCGTACTCGGGCGTGTAAACTCGAGTGTAGGAGTTGAACTGGACAGAAGCAGCGAGGAGAGGGGCGGTTAGAGCTCAGGACGCGGCTTGGATAAAAGCGCCTGCCATGTGAGCCGAGGACCTGTGTGTGACTTCACAGACCCCACACAGAGCCATGGGAGGCAGTGGGGAGAACCGTGGCAGCGACAGAGGCTCTGTCTCAATAGGTGGAAGGGGAGGGCTGCTGCCTGAGGTGGCCCTCTGACCTCCCATGACATGCACATGCTCGTTAACACACATGGATGTACACAAAATATATTTTTTTACAGAAATGGTTAAGTGTGTGTGTGTGTGTGTCCTTACCATATCTGGAAACAAGTTATGAACCTCTTACCTATTTCAGATGCCTCATACAGAACAAATTCTGATCCCAAGAGTGAGTCCCCCCAACCCCTCCCACAGACCTCAGTTTTCACAAGTCTAGACCAAATTCAAAGTTTGAATACTCAACAGAAAAAACTGGAAAACAGAGGTGGCTGACCTGTCCACTCTTCTTCCCTCGCTCCCAGGGAGTATTCCTCAGAAAGGTCAGGGTGTCGGGAACCCTGATGCTGTCATGCAGAGCAAGAAGGAAAAACTCGGAGAATTCAAATTCAGCTGGAAACTGCTGGAGGAGCTGCCAGGCACAGTCGAGGAAGAGAGGAAACACTGGGGCCTGAGAGGAGAAAAGAGTTTTGTGGAGTCTGCGCAGATCTGAAGAAGGGGCTAACAAACTGCAAGAACCGGGGACCAGGGAGCAGGGCACTAAGGAGGTCAGGGATTAAAACAGGAACTGAGAGAGGAGGAGGCGCGAGGCCGGCTCATCCGCGTGTCCGCTGAGCTGCTGAGCTTCGCTCCGCCCACCCAGAACAGCTTAGGCTAGACCATTTTCTCACCCTCATTTCTTTAGTAATGACCACCCCCCTAAAAAAAACCCGTGTCCTCACCTCCTCGCTGGCCCCAGTTTCCCCAAGCCTCGTCGGGAAGGGGTGCCCAGCTGCCACCCACTCTCGTTGCACTAGTGACTGGAAACCAAACAATGTCCGGGCTTCGGGGGCCAAAAGCAGCTGGACCAGTGAAGAGAGGAGGCTGTTGAGATCACGGTCCCCTCGCTCTGGGTGACAAAGAAGGGACAAAGAAGGGGGCCCGAGAAACTGGGGCAGGAGGGCAGGAGGTAAGGGGACACGGGACGGGGAGGGGACACGGGACAGGGAGGGGACGCGGGACAGGGAGGGCATGAGGTGAGGGGACACGGGATGGGGAGGGGACACAGGACGGGGAGGGGACACAGGATGGGGAGGGGACATGGGATAGGGAGGGCATGAGGTGAGGGGACACGGGACGGGGAGGGGACACAGGACGGGGAGGGGACACGGGACGGGGAGGGGACATGGGACGGGGAGGGCATGAGGTGAGGGGACACGGGACGTGGAGGGCATGAGGTGAGGAGGGGACACGGGACGGGGTCATGGAGAATGGAGGAAGGCAGGATTGAGAGGGCGCAGAAGAGCAGAGAGAGAACAAAGCTCATGATTCACTTGATAGACTACACATCCTGAAATCACCCCGTGTCACATTTCCCAAACCAGCGTCCCCAGTGCCCGGCACCCTGCCCTTGTCCCCATCCACTGGTGAAGGGGTAAGAGGGACTAAGAGCATCTTAGCATCAGGGACGACTGTTACAGTAGCGGGCTGCGTAGCTCTGAAGGGTGAGTTGCCATTCGTGAGTGCCCCCTACTAACAGGAAACCGCTAGTATTAAAGGGGCACAAGGAAGCCCCCCCTTCCACACGTGAATCACACGGAGGAAAAAAGTGAGGAATGGGAGGAGCTGAGCCAAAGGACTCACCTTGAAGTACAACAGAACGGACGCGGGACGTCACTAATACGGAGACGTCGCTGGCCTTCCGAAGACAGGACCTGGAAGGGCACGTGAGGAGGAGGGTAATGGGTTGGCAGAGAACGGCTTCCAAACACCTGCTGCTCCTCCTCCTAAAACGCAGCATGCCCCCTTGGGAACCAGAGGATGGCTTTATGGGATGCCACTGGAAAGCCAAGTCTAGAGAGAAGCTGGAACGACTGATCATGATTAGAAGGCCAGATGTACCTGACGTAGTCCAACCAGCGTGTCCCCTCCAAGGCTGAGAGCCACTTATCTTCAGCTACAGATGAGTCTGGCAGAGAGAGACCAACAAGGGCAAAGCGATCAGAAGCCAGGACTCAGGATGCAGGTCTGCACCCAGATGGGCTAAGAAGTCTGGTCGAGTATCATGTGTGAGATGCATGCCTTTAAACTTAGCACTCGGGCTGGAGAGATGGCTCAATGGGTTAAGAGCGCAGCCTGCACTTCCAAAGGTCCTGAGTTCAATCCCCAGCAACCACATGGTGGCTCACAACCATCTGTGATGTGATGTGATGTGATGCCCTCTTCTGGCCTGCAGGTGTACATGCAGGCAGAGCACTGTATATATAATAAATAAATAAATCTTTTAAGCTTAGCACTCAGAGGCGGACGGATCTCTCTGAGTTTGAGGCTACCCTGGTCTAAGAGTGAGTTCTAGGAGCAGCCAGGGTTACACAAAGAAACCCTGTCCCCCCTTAAAAAACAAACAGCCAGCCCTTGGTAGTGAGGGCAGAGATGGTTGGTGATTAAGAGTGCATATCTCTCTTCAAGATAACCTGTTTGGTTCACCGAACCCATGTCAGGTGGTTCACAGCTCCCAGCTCCAGATGGCCCAGCGCCATTGGCCTCCACAGGCACCCCCAAGTGCAAGGCATATAGGCACATACACACACGATTAAATATTAAATATAAAATAAATGGTGCATGCTTTTAATTTCAGCACTCAGAAGGCACAGGAAGGTGGATCTCTCTGAAATCCAGCCAGCCTGGTCTACATAGTGAGTTCCAGGATAGCCAGGACTACACAGAGAAACCCCATCTCAATAACAAAAAAAAAAAAAAGGACAAACAAAACAAAACCACAACAAAAAAAACACAAACAAAACCCCACCCTACCTAATAACTTTTTAAAAGTCTAGTAGTGGTTCCCTAAGACTGGGTACAAGTTACGAATGAAGGCCTTGGGCCCTATCTTCAGCATTTAAAAATATCTTATGGGCATACAGTATTGTAAATAAAACTCATTGTACACTTTGCAGAGTTAAGATGGGTAGAGTGACTTTCATAAAGCCTTTTTGTTTGTTTGTTTGTTTGTTTTGTTTTGTTTTTTTTTGAGACAGGGTTTCTCTGTGTAGCCTTGACTGTCCTGGACTCACTTTGTAGACCAGGCTGGCCTCGAACTCACAGCGATCCGCCTGCCTCTGCCTCACGAGTGCTGGGATTAAAGGTGTGTGCCACCACCGCCCGGCCTGCCTTTTTTTTTTTTTATTTGAGGCACTCTCATAGCCTAGTCTGGCCCTAAATTCATTGCAGGACTCCTCTTGATTTTATTGACCAAAATGCTGTGATTACAGGTATGTGCTACCACACCTATATTCAGCCAACAAGGTTTTATTTTTAAAGTTGGAAGAAGGGTGTGACAGTGCATGCCTTTAATCCCAACAGACCAGAGGAGACAGGTGGAGCTGAGAGTTTGAGGCCAGCCTAGTCTACACAGTGAGCCCCAGGTCAGCCAGTGACCTGGAGTCACTGCACCTGGAGTCACAGCTCCAGTCACAACGGAGTGAGACTCTGTCTCAAAGGATAAATAAAAACAAAAATTTTTGGGGGGGAAAGCAGGCTATTGGTAGGTCTGTAAGCAATGAGAATAGAAAAAATGAAAAAGAAAAATCATTGGGCTAAAGGCTTATTCATACACAAAATAGAAAACCACGTTAGGGTTGAGGGTTCAAAGGTCATTCTCACCAGGCAGGCAAAGGGCCCTCAGCTTCAGGTGGGCAAGCTGGATGTCGGCAAGACCGGGCATGTCATCCATGGTGTCTACCAAGACAACATCGGCGTGCCCAGCCTGCAGCATCGACTCCACGGCGCTGCAGAAGAGAAAGCAGCCATGAATCAAGGCAGAGGTCTTCCCAGAACGTCTGGCCCTTGAGTATCATCAAGGCCCCTCACCTGACATCTTCTCTGTTAGGGTCACTGGCTACATAGAAGCCTCCGCATCGGAGAAGGTCACTGCCTCCAGGGTGGTGCCAGGACAGGCGCTTCAGAGGCGGGAGAAGAAAGTGTGAAGCAACTGCAGTCAAGCTACCCTTGCGCCCATGGTGACGCCCCAGGAAACCCTCCCGTCTCTTGTCCCCCGACCCTCTCATTTCAGACTGACCGGTCCACGGCCCTGATGGAAGTGGGCAAATGCTCTTCTGACCTCACTGTCCAGAATCCGGTTAGGGACCCAGAAGTAACCCGAGAGGCTACAAACGAAGAGCGATGTCAGCTTTCCAGAGACCCGTGCTAGGGAAGCCGTAACGACAGACAAGGACGTTCCTTTGGAAAGACCATTCCAAGGGATCTCGGGTTTTAAAAACAGAGGTAACAGGCACTGGTGCTTATGGGGAGTACGGGCTCAGGGGACCTAGGAACTCTGGGAAGCATGGGAGGCAGCGGAGGCAGGGTAGACAGGCACATCACCTGGTAGCTAAGTCGAACCTCTCGTTGACCGTGCTAACCCTCCAGCCTTTGGCCCCCTGCTTCTTCAGCTCGGTTTCCCAGTCCTCTAGAGTCTCCAAGAGAGGGACAGGTGGCTTTCTGGAGCCAGAAACCTGACCTGGAGCCAGAGTGAGAAACAGAGGACGAGATCGTCTGTCCAACTAGCCCCTTCTGCTTGAGGCTCTTCCCGTCCCCTTGCCCCAACGCGCGCTCACTCACCAGCTCGGCTCAGGGTGACTCCTCTGTGCTGCTGGACTTGGCCACCCCGAGCCCTGGCTTGAACAATGGCCATGGCTACCTGGGGAGGAGAGCGCACCGCACCCATCCTTTAGGCCCGGATGGGAGACAGCAAAGGGATGCAACAGAGCATGCGTTTCTCTACCATCTTTACCACCAGTAGAGAAGAGCAGCTAAAACCGGCCCTGGAGAGTCGGGCATGGTGGCACAGGCCTTTAATCCCAGAACTCTGAGTTTGAGGCCAGCCTGACCTACAAAGAGAGTTCCAGGACAGCCAGGGCTATACAGGGAAACCCTGTCTCAAAAACAAAACAACAACAAAAAACAGAGACAGGGATGACCTCCTATGGCCAGAGGAACAAATCTAGAACCACAGACTAATAGAATATTAATATAGGAATTAATTAGCAATATTACCCAACTCCACATTTTTCAGAAGTAAAAACTTACCCATAGTTACTGCTGCTCATAACTGACAGAGCCAGACTAGAGTTCAGGCCCCATCCTTCAAGACACTACCATTTACTTCAGCCTTTTAGCTTCCCTGAGTGGAGTGGGACGGTGAGAGACTCTGGAGCATGAAGTGGGCCCTGGGGTTTTCAGGTGAGAAGGCTTCTTTTTTTGTTTGTTTGTTTTGTTTTGTTTCTCTGTGTAGCCCTGGCTGTCCTGGACTCGCTTTGTAGACCAGGCTGGCCTCGAACTCACAGCAACCCGCCTGCCTCTGCCTCCCAAGTGCTGGGATTAAAGGCGTGTGCCACCTGGCCATGAGAAAGGAGTCTTTCCAAGTAAAGGGTTCGTACCTGGAAGGCCTGAGGTGCCAGCCCTCCAGCCTCAAAACCAACTCTCAGCAGCCGGAAGTCTCGGCCATGAATCAGAATCTCCTCTGGGATGAACTTCAGCTGAGACCCTGGACGGAGGAGCTGCACTTTCGACACGCCACTCACTGAAGCGGAGAGTTAAAAAGGCGGGGTAAGCACGGGGTCACTCTGGGAGCATTTCTTCTGGTCCATCCTGCCCACCCCTTGCAGCCTTCTGAAAACAGACCGTGGGGGCTCTAATGCCCCCCTTTACCAAACCCTCAGACTTACCAGCCTCTAATCGGCCAATGTTGATCAGAGCAAAATCATACTCAGTGCTCAAGGGTGTGTCCTAAAGGAGGCACAAGACTGACGCTAAGGACACTGACAACCACCACTGCTCTCCCTTGGCGCCTCCTCCCCTCCCCAGCAGAAGGCAGCTTCCCTAGAAACAATCCCTACCACCATCATCAGTACACTCCAAAGGCAACCCCTAATCCGTGTTTGTCCAAACCCAGACTCCCTTTCCCAGTACATCCTAGCTTTTTTTTTTTTTTTGTCTTTGAAACAGAGCATCGCTATGTAGACTAGGCTAGCCCAGAACTCCCACGGTCTTCCCATCTCGACCTCCCAAGTGCTGGGATCCTGCCCGGGGTCCTGTCTCTTCTACTAGACTAACCGCCTCACCTGATCCCGCTGCCATCCACAGGGCTGGAAGGTGACCCTAAAGTTAGTGCAGATCAGAGTTCCGGGCAGCTCCAAGTCCTGCCCTTTTCTCTGCCCTGGTGCCCATGCTAGGATCTGCTCCCCTAAAAAGGAAAGGGGGAAAAGCAAAGCTCTAACCAGCACTGTCGGCACCGCTGCATGCCTACCGTCTGTCCTTCTAGAATGTAAAACTGAAGGAAAAGAACCAGCATTTTATAACACCTCTCTGCACTGAGCATGGCACATAGTAGACACTTGGCGATCTTTGAATAGTTAATAAGGGCTAAGGAGATCGAGAAAGCACAAGGCACGTGAGTGCCTAGGCTTCCCAGCTCTGAGGAGGCAGGGAAGCAAGCCTCTGGCAGAAACACTTTGAAAAGGACCTATCTTTGGAAGAACATAAAAAAAAATGTTAGGGTAGGAGGACTTTTAATGGAGTTTACGGAGGTCAGATTGTTACCTGGGAGGCAACCAGAGGCCAGGCAGCTGCCAAGCTGAGCACTGCCGGGCTCCGGCATCCTGTTCCCTGGGTCAGACTTGGGTCCCGAGAGCTGAGAGGGGGAGAGAGTTAACCTAGGACCTCCCAACTGCAGGATCTGGGATTTCTTCAACAGCCGCCTTTGAGAACCCGCAGTGAGTCTCAGTCTCTCCCCTCCTCTCCCCTCCTCCTCTCTCTCTCAGGGAAACTGAGACCAGAGCCTGCCAGGAGCCCAGGCCCGGAGGCTGGCAGGCAGGACAGGGAGGGGCTAGTTAATGGATAATGAGATGACTCCGGGCTGACCAGGCTCCGCCACAAGTTGATAAAACAGATACATACACCCTCCTCCTCCCCTGGACCCTTTCCTTCCTGCTTAATTTCCACAGCATCCTCATTCACCCTCCGCCCTGCCGCCCTCCCGTCTCTTCTCCTTACCCCCATCTCTGGCTTCTCCTTCTGGGGGGCAATGTTGAAGCTCTGGCCCCGGCCCCCCCACCACATTTCCCTGGCTCCATCCGGGAGTGGAGCAGCTGAGGGTGGGAGTCCTCAAAGATGCTCACTCTCTCTGGGGAGAGGTTAAATCCTGGAGGAGGGGAGGAAGAGGCTAGGGAGGACGCAGGGGTTTGGGATACACAGGAGCTCAATTCCGGGGGTCCTATTTGAAAGGTGTGTCCTGCCCAGACAGGGGAGGCTCTTTGGAAACTTCGGTGACTCTAAAGAGGGCAGGCAAGATGCCCGGCCCCTTAAAGGAGAATACGCACTTTCTTTTTTTTTTTTTTTTTTTTTTTTTGAAAGTAGAAAGGAAACGGAGGAGCTTAAGAAGGATGGGAGAGATAGGGGGGACTGGGGAATACCCAGATTCCATTAACTCAATTGACATTCTAGTCTCTTTGCGTTTGTGAACATTAGAGGGTTAGTGGGAGGGGGGAGCAGCAATGCAATTACTAAATGGAAACATTCTGGGCTAGCTCTCTAGCTCTCTGTACTGTTTCTATGAGAAATGAAACACTAGAGAACTCAGTCATTTTTGTTTCTTTTATTTATGGATTTTTGTTGTTTTTTTTTTTTTTTTTCAACCTCCCCTGACAACAGGGGTTGGGAAGAGGACCTAAGTAGGAACTGGACCTTGTGTCCTTTCCCGGGGAGCATCACATGCCGAGGGGCGGAGTGACGCAGGAGGTAGTCGGTGTGTCTGGGGTGCACAAATAAGACAGGTACGTTGGCGTGCAAAGCTCGGCAGCAGGAGCTAGAAAAATCTAACCCAGTCTTCTCAGCCAACAAGCTCACCTCCCCACTCCCGCCCCTACCTAGTCCCCGGGAAAGCCCGGCCCCAGGTACATGTCTCCGCCCCTCCAACCCAGTCACCAGATCTCCTAATGAATGATTCATGCTCTGGACTTTGAAAGCTGAGGGCTAGACGCCTCTTTTCAGCCCCAGGATCACATTTGCCCCCTCCTTCCCTGCTGAATTCAAGAAGCAAAGACTGGGGGGTGGGAGGGTTTGCTAGGAGGCTGATCGCTGGGGAGGGCCACTTGAGAGCAGCGTTGTTTCGACATGGAGAAGGCAGGAAATGAAACAAAATGGGTGTTAATGAGCTGTTTTATTGTTTTTCGGTCTGTACAGAGGTAGCAATCCTTAGGTGGGGGCCGTGACATTCAATACTCCCTTCCCCACAGCACACATCCTTCCAGCCTCAGCTTCCAAAGTTCCCTTTGTTGGCTGCAACTGTGGAAATAGTGGAGCTAGCATGAGCAGAGGCAGTCTGAACAAACAGGTATGTACTTGCTAGCAAGGGGGCCCAGAAGCCTGTGTTAGTGCTGAGGGCTGCTGGCCACCACCACTCCACCACACTACAGCGTGTGCACTGTAACAAGGAAGCAGCTTAGGACGAGGTGTCCCTCCAACTGTTTAAAGTCCACCTTTCTTCTCCCCACCACTTGTCTTTCAAGAGCCTCATCTCGTTTGTATCTCGAGATCTGGGGGCAGCAGAGTATGGAGGGGAGTGGTGGAAGTGGGGGGATAAGCTAGGCGGACGGCACCTAACCAGAAGTCAAAGAGGCAGCAGTTGAGGGTGAGGTAACAGAAGACTCTCACTGCCTGCAGCACAAACTCAGATGCCCACGGATGGAAAGGGGGTCGAGAGGCATGGAGCAACAGCCAACGTTTCCATTTTCAGAGCCCTGCTCCGGTTACAGGTCTGCGCCAGGAGCAAGGGCTGCTGGGAGGGGTAGCTTGAGGAGGAAGGTGGAGCTCAGTGACTCACAGGATGAATCACAGATCCAGTTATAAACACAGAACGAGGCCAAGGTCCGTAGACAGCTTCCATCTTTCCTGCTGCCCCCAGCCCACCTAGCCAATGGAGGGAGAGGGCAGAGGAAATTCCACAATACCATTTTATTAAACAGCTTACGCACAGGAGGCAACATACCCGGACTAAGGACTGGGTATCTGCAAAATATTAAGAGGCGGAGCACTTGTATGACTCACTGATGCTGCTGCTGAGGTGAAGGGAGAGGTGGAAATTTTAAGAACATGGGGAACATGTGTTTCCCGGCCAAGAAACGGCTCTAACTCTGTCCTCACCTATGGGTATGTGGCTAGGCACTGCCTCCTCGGGAAAAAGAGGGCACAGTCCAGTCAGAGGTGTCTGAGCAACTCAAACATTTCCCCAATACTCCTTTATGGAAAGAAAAATAAAATGCCTGGAACCTGGAAAGGAAGAATGGCAAGAGCCAGGCCGTGGAGAGCCAGCTGCATTCTCTGGGCTCCCAAGTGTACAATATATAGTTAAGGGAGCTTTGCTTATTGGTCTGTGGACTTTGGAAGCCTATGAGGGAAGGGAACTTCTATTTAAGGCACAGCATGGAGCTTAACACCACCCCTCTTAGAAATTGCATCGTAAAAACGAAATTAAAAGATATAATTTATATCATTTATAAAATGCAGTATGAAGAAAATATTTTTTCAGTCCTCAGCTAAGGGATTTAGGGGCCGGCCCTCTGGTGCACCTGCTCTAAGTTGGGGACGTAAGGAGCGTGTGGGGTGCGAGTATAAACTGCTACATGGAGAGGAGAAAAGCAAGGACCTGAAGACCTCTCTCTCTCTCCATTGAACCTCAGTAGGATCCCAGATGCCCTGGATTAACAAGAGTAATTGCACTTAAATGTAAGCCTGAGAGATGAGGCCATACCTCATCTAGGGATACAGGGGCCCAGCCCTCCCCTGCCCCCACCATGGGCTCGCCTGAACAAGGGAGGTTTCACTCACTGGAATGCTCCCAACACAACCCTCCTCTCCTTCCTTTTCCCCACCACAGTAACTGCATGGGCTTGCCGATCCCAAAACACACGCCAGTCTTTTTCTGTTTTGTTTCCCAGGCATTATTCCTTAACTATCCTACTCAACCCCTCCTTTGCCCCCAAAACTATAACCAAAGATTTCACCAACCCTTCTGTAAACAAACAAATTTGTTGTCTCGGACTCCCTCATCCTTAGAATGGAGATTTTTTTTGGGGGGGGGCGGGCGATGGGTGCCTTAATAGTCTCTCTCCCAATTAAACTACTTTAACAAAAAGTATGGCCTAAGGCCCATTTTCGCATAATCTTTAAGACCTCCTTCCCTATCCCTGGAACTTTTTTCTCTGGAAGGACAAACAGAATTAGGGTTGTGTAGATATAAATAAAAACAAACATGATACATGGTTTCTGTTTCTCTTCATTTGTCCTCAGTTCTTAAAAACAAGAATGTTAAATACAGTCTAATAACAGATCAAGTCCAAACACAGCAGTCCAATGCAGAGCAGCGTGCCTGGCTGTATTCTACAGGAAGGCCCCTGAGGGGCTGTTCCATTGCTATCCTCCTGGGCAGACATCCCGTGTGTGCACACCAGGCGTCTGCAGTGTCAGGAAGGGAGGGGGACCATTGGGTGAAGATTTCATTCAAACTGCAGAAACTGGGCGCGTCTAAGGTGAAGAGAACACAGCACAAGGCATCCACTCACCATTCACTGGGAGAAACACTGAAGGACTGCTTAAAACCCACGAATCAAGATAAATACTATCTTGATACAATATTGTTTTAACAATCAAAAAAATGTAAAAAAAAAAAAAAAACTTTATTAACATATCACAACTTAAATAGACAGGATTCATCCTCGTGTTTGTTCAATTAAGGGCTCACTTTCACTTTAATGTCATCCCTATTACATCCTAAGATTTTGGTGTTTTGTTCAATCTAGGTTTTTTAATATTATGTTTATATGCTGAGTTTTAAAAAGTATGGCATGGTTGGTGTGATCCCAACACTTAGGAAGCTTGAAGTAAGAGGGTCACACATTGAGGCCAGCCTGGGCTACAGAACAGGGTCCTACCTAGACACAGAACAAACCGCTCAGTCTCTGAGTAGACCTTTAATATGCACCTGCCAAAATGCTTCTCATACTCGGTTCTAGCCTGAAGAACGCTGGGTGTGGTGGAGACTGAGGCAGGAGGCTTGCTATGAGTTGGAGGCTAGCCTGGGTTATATAGCAAGTACCAGGCTGGACAGCCAAGGCTACATAGCAAAAACAAAACTCTAAAATGATGACAGGAAAGTATTAAATCAACAGATTGGCAGATTTGGAAGTGAGTGACTTTCAAACTCCTTGAGGTGGGGTGGGGGGTTGGGAGGTGGGGATGGAGGGGGCGCAGAACCTTACTAAACCAAATAATTCCATAAAGAAGCCTGACTAGCTTCATTACCAAGGAGAAGTGTGCAGTCATTTTCCTGACTAGACAGAAGAAACATGCAGACAGGAGGTTCCAACACACAAAACACACACACACACACACACACACACACACACACACAGCCATTTTTTACTTAAACCACATGTGGGGGTTACATTCCATCAGTGGCGATGACATACCTCAGCAGAGAAATCAAAGCACAGGAACAGCCCCAGCTACCACTCTGGACGTCTAAGCTCACTCATGTCCCTTCTTCATATGCATCCACAAGTGTACAGAATTGCATAGATGATTTTTCCCCAGGAAAAAAAATAAGGAAAAAAGGAGAATTGGTGCAGGATAGTCTTCTAGTTTAAAGCTCTTAGAAACGGCTCTGGTCAGAACGTAAACTGTCCAGACTTGTGCTTTGTGCAAACTGCAAGCTCTCCCCGCTGGGCCCACCCCCACCCGCCTGGGCAACAGGGCTGGCTCAGGAGAAGGGAGATGGCCAAAGGCAGATTAGCTCCCTGGAACTACTCTGTGGCCCGTGGCCGTAGCTCTGTGGCCCGTGGCTGTAGTCCACTAAAATATATCCTCTAGCTTTCTTTACAAATGGCCCATCCCCACCCCACACTTCAACACCAGTCCTAGTATCAAAAATAATTCTTCTTACAAAGTATTTTTATTATTTTAACAAACTAACCACAGATTAAGGTCAGCTATGGCTTAACAAAAGAAGCCAGGATGTTAATTAAGTTCATTCTCCAGATATAAACAGGAAGGAGAAAAAAAAATCACTTAGAGGGGGCTGGGAAGTAAGTAATTTTAAAGGTGTTTTTGGTCAGGGTCGTGTCAATAAAATACGTTGCACTCTACAGAAATGCAGCAGCTAAGGACAGAGTGCTCTAGATAGGTTTTGGTTTTGTTTCAAACAGTATGGCCGAACATCTGGCCTTCCTGCACCCTTCTCGCCCGCATGTAGTTATTGCTAAGTAGTTAAAAAGCAGATCCCTCTGCAACCACTGACCTGAAGGAACTCCACACAGGCTGCTCTCATCACTCCTCTTTCCCAAAGGGAACTTGCTTTTAAAATAAAAAATATTTTTAAAAAATCACAACTTCTTAACTTAGCTGAGTTTAGTCCTCAAAAAGGATGAGAAGATGGGGCAAAGGGCAGCGCTCCCCAAAACCAGAGTGGGTGACAGATGACCACCGAGAAGAACATAAACTCACCAGGAAAGAATCTCCCTTTAAGTTCCTCCCTTGCCCTATTCCGCGCACTGGAATTTAAACTATCCCTTCTGTCTAACCAGGCCAAGCACACACACTACTGCCTTGATCCTTCGGGAAGAATAATTTATCCAACACTAAAATCTACCTAATTCAAACCAAAATCAGATTTGTTCAGTGTCTCAGGATCACTCTGTACTCCCAACTACACCACCATGTGCTTTTTTCTAAAGTCAATGAGCTTTGGTCTGTTTTTTCCTTAACTGGCTGAGACCTTTCTTGCCAGCTTCCTCCCCCGAAGACGTCCACCCACCTCCCACCCGCACACACCAAGCATTTCCCTGCTTTCCCTTGGGCCCTGGGACTGGATGCAGGCGGTTAGGAGACAGAGCCTTCCCCTTCCGCCTTGCAGTCCATAGTCAGCTCCGCAGGCAGCTGTCCTGCCCTCGAGGCAGCGCTAGCCCCGTCCTGCTCAGCTAGCCAGCACTGCAGCTCCCACAAACACGTCTGCACTTGCCCCATCCACACAGGGCGGGTCTTGAGGAGCCGGAGCTGAGCTTCCTTCACTTGCTTTGTTTGGCCCTCTCCCCGCAGGTTCTGCCCATCAGAACCGGTGCGCCAGCACTTCCCCGCCAGGCTCCCGTTCCCGCCTCCTCAGTTCTTCCCTGTAACAGCAGGAGCAGAAGTTGCTTGTCTCGGGGTGTCCATAGAAGCTGCAGTTCGGCTGTTTGCATTTGGTCTGGGTTGGGGGAAGTCCCCGGGGAGCGCCAGCCCATCCATCTGGCTCAGGGGGCTCTCTGTAGCCATTGCTATAGGAATCAGCCACACGGAACTGGGGTGGTAACAGAGTACCCCTGTGAACCCCATCTTTGCCTGGCTCCAGAGATGGGGTGCTGTCCTGGTGGGGGTAGGGTCGCGCAGGAGGGTACTGTCTGGGAAAGGTGGCATAGGGGGGAAGGCCCCCTACACACGGACCCCCTGCCAACTGCCGCCTGGGTTCCTGGCAGTGGACCCCACCCCCAGAAGGCCGAGGGATAGTGAAGCCCCCAGGGTAGGCAGCAGAGAAGGCCGCGGCCTTGGATTCTGCGGGGGAGTCACTGGCTTGGTCCTCCCCACCGTCGGGCTCCGGCTTTTTGGCTGGAGGCGGCCCACTAACTAACCCTCCATTCACGATCTTCCTCTCGGCCTCCTGCTTGTGCTCTGCCAGGAACCTCTCCTCAGCATCGGCAAGGTAGCGCTGGATCATCTCCTCCTGGTACTGGTGCCGGTGGCCCATCTTCAGGGTTCCAACAAAAATAAATTTGCCCTCCCCTTGCATTGCGACCCTCATGATGCTCAGGCTTTGCATCACCTCCTGGCTATACTTGCTCCCTCCGTTGCCAAGGGGCTCGGGGGAGGGCTTCTCGGACACAGGCCCGTCCCCAGCCGCCGCCTCCTCCTTGGCGCCCTTCCAGCTCTTCAGCGAGCTGCTCTTCTTCTTTTTCTCCAGTGTCTCGGGGCCGCCCCCCAGCGCCGCGGCCTTGGGGCCCCTGCTGTGCATCAGGCCCCCCATGTTCTTCTTAAGCTTGCTGCCCAAGGTTTTGCCAAAGCTGCCCAGTTTGTTAGCCACAGAGTCTGCTCTCTTCTTGTCCTTCTCCCGGTCGCGTTCTGACTTGTCCTTCCGCCTGCCGCCCTCATTGCCGGTACAACTGCTGCCAACCGACTCCTTGTCCGACTCCCCGGACTCGGGAGTGGACCTGGGCTCGTCTCCAGCTGAGGCTGTGGGGGACTCAGGCTGGGCCAGAGGCGCCTGCAGGAGAGAACAGCACTGACGGTCACCCCACGGGGCCAGCGTGGGGATGCTCCCAGACACGGGACCTATCTAACGCCTTCCAGGGCTCACTACAGCCCTGTCACAGGGTCAGACACAAAAGGGTGCTGCTATCTTGGTTAGTCTTTGTTACCTTGACATAAGGAAGGGTCATCTGGGAAGAAAAAATGTCAGTTAGGAGCTGCCTCCATCACACTGGCTAGTGGGCACGTCTGTGAAACGTTTTCTTGGTTAGAGGCTGAGTGGGAGGGCCCAGCCCACTGTGGGTGGTGCGACCTCTGTGTAGGTGGTCCTGAGGTGGGCCTTCCCTTCTACCATAACCTTCTCCAGAAAAGAAAATAAGAAAGGCATGTGTGGTGGCGCACGCCTTTTAATTGGGAGGCAGAGGCAGGTGGGTCGCTATAAGTTCGAGGCCAGCCTGGTCTACAAAGTGAGTCTAGGACAGCCAGGGCTACACAGAGAAACCCTGTCTCGAAAAACCAAAAAGGAGGAGGAGGAGGAGGAAGAAAGTGGGGAGATGCAAACTAGAGCAGGGGGCATGTGCGCCATGAACTCTATCTGTGGAGTGACCCAAGAGGCCACTGTCCCTCTCTGGCTTCAGCCAGCTGTCATGGGCCAAGGAAAGATACTTACCTGATATCTGACTTTCCCTCACTCATTGCAGTGCACCCTCCTTCTGTGGAAAGGAACCCTATCTATCATCCATTATCTATCTACTATTTATCCATCTATCTATCTTCCTATCATCTATCTAGTATCTATCATCTATCATCTATCTATCTATCTTCCTATTATCTATCTACTATTTATCCATCTGTCATCCATTATCTACTATTTATCCATCTATCTATCTTCCTATTATCTATCTAGTATCTATCATCTATCATCCATCTATCTATCTATCTATCTATCTATCTATCTATCTATCCATCTATCATCTATCTACCCGAGACAGGGTCTTGGTATACAATCCAGAATAGCTTAAAACTTAAAATCTCCCTGCCTCAGTTTCCCAAAATACTGGGACTACAGGGGCTTGCCACTTTGCCTGGCTGGAAATATACTTTTGCAGAAACCAAATTGTTCTTTATTACAAGTCTATGTCAACTTTTGCTTAGAATTCATCTCACGGAGGCCTTAACTGAGCACAAGCACCCACACCTGAGCACTGCTCTTCTGCACTCCACACTCCGGAGAACATGGCTTGGCCTTTGCTCCTGAACTCATGACCAGACACTCTGGTATCCTAAACAGATCTATGCAGAGTGAGGGGTAGAGACACAGAAACGACAACCTCAAGTTTAAAAGTTTCTTAAGGAATGTGGTTTGGTGCTAGACAGCAGAGCCTGGCTGAGGGGTGCCGCTCAGCAGTGGAGCACTTGACTACCATGGAGGGCCTGGGTTCACTCTCCAGTAGAACCAACTAATAACTAACTAACGTCTGCAGCAGAGAGTGCGTGGAGACCGGTGGAGGGAGGGGTACGCTCTGCTCCCTTGCTCTCCCTGTCACTGACACTGAGGACATCCAAGGGCTGTGGGCGGGAGCGTCCTTCACCTGTGCGTCAGAGGACAATGGGATCCACCTCACGCTCATGTAGCTGTGCAGCAGATGGAGCTTCCCCTCCAGGGACAGGGTCACACTGTGAAAAGGAGAACAACTGTTAAACAACCGTCACTCCAAAGGCAGGCTGTCCTTCCGCAAGACCAACAGTGTCCAGACCAGAGGGTGGGACAGCTGCCGTCAGCACTGCTGTGACATCACTTAGCAGATTCTGACGTCAGGTGACGGTTTTCTTTTTGTCTTAAAGTCGGGGACTCTGGCATGACCCTGAACTGCAGTGATTCCCCTGAGTGCTGGCTGAAGTGTGGGCCACCATGCCCAGCTGTTACGACTTTAAAAAATTAAGTGCTAGATTTTAAAATCAAACCCTCTCAGCCAGCTACCAAAGTTGCAAAGGCCCCCAAAGGAGGCACCGGGTAAGAGGTAAGGGCCAGGTGTTTACATCCGCATCTCTGTAGGCACAGAGGGAAGAGGGAGAAGTTACTGAACAGACCACAGGGAAGAAAGTTTGAATGGTAGGTGAGAAAAATGCACTCCTATCTAAATGCCAGAAAAATGATATTTAAAGGCAGGCTGTTTTGGTCACCTGCTTAAAACTCCTCTGCCTTTGGCTTAGAACCAAGCAGGATTTGTTTGTCTTGCTTTTCCCATCACTGTTTCGGGGATTCCGGGATGTAATGGGTGGGGCACTTGCCCTGTTCTAAGAAAAGAAGGCAAAGCAGCTGCAAGGCCCCGGCACCAGACGCCCAGGCTGCCTTCCATCTCTCCACTTCCCAATGAGCCTAGACCAAGGATGTGACGGTGAGCCACTGAGGTAAGAAAAAAGTGTGGGTACATGGCACTGCATGTGGAGGAGAGCTCAGCTACGATACACATGCAAAGGCTAGGCTGGCCTCACCTGGCCAACTGGACATTGTCACTGTCATCTTTGCCCCACTCCCAGCCCTTTCCTGGGTCCACAGCGAAGTGCAGGGGCAGCAGCTTGTGCTCTGAATCTGTGAGCGGGATCACAGCTGGGGAGGAAAAACAAGCTGTCAGGAAGTCTTCTGGAGGAAGGAAGAAGGCAAGAGGACACACGATGGCGTCACTGAACTCATGTACAGTGTATGACTGACTGGTCCATCCAGCCTCATGCTGAGGAAGACATTACATCAAGCACCAATGGCCACATCTCCTTCCCAGCCAGTACACAAGTTCGTGTATTAATCTCCCAGACTCCCTGCCAGTGAACTAACCTACTCCCCACAGAGACCAGTGCATTAATACAGACTTTTACTCTAGAACAGCAAGACACCTTTTTCACCAAGCCACCCTCTTTTCCAAGTTAAAAGCTCTTGGGACTGTGCATAGCTTGGTGTAAAACAAACAAGCAACCCGGCACTGTCTGGACTTTCATAGCTGTCCTTCCCACTTCTGGACTTTCATAGCCACCCTTTCCACTGTCTGGACTTTCATAGCCATCCTTCCCACTGTCTGGACTTTCATAGCC
>OU015751.1:125059126-125071361 GCA_907169655.1 Acomys percivali | reverse complement strand
CTACCCCAGCTGGAGTTCATGCAGCACACCCTGAGCCAGCCATCCCCAGCACTACCTGGGCTTCTTTCCCTTGTGCGCATTGCTCGTCTCTAGTATTTTGTTTTTCTTTTGGAAACAACTTGGGGCTGGAGGGATGGCTCAGTGGTTAAGAGCACTGGTTGCTCTTCTGGAGGTGTAGGCATAGGGTTATTGTGTAGTTTAGATGCTAATTTCTGTACCCACCATGTTTACAAGCTTTGTTCTGAGAATTTACTGTCTAATCATTGTGTAAACTCTGCTCTCCAACTGTCCCCCTGATATGTCAATAAAGCAGCTTACAGCCAATCAATGACAAGGGAAAGAATAGGGCTGGACTTCCTGCCAGCCAGGGGAAGAGGAGTTAAGATTTAGCCAGGAGATTCACCCTCAGGCGCCAAGGAGGAGCTGGAGGAAGGAACCGGAGCCAACAGAAGCTATACAATGCAAGTACTGCTGACATATTTGCTGGGAGTAAGACAAAATAGCATAGAGGGTTTAAAACAGACTTGAACTGCTCGTATTATCATAAAAATCTCAATTATTTGTGTGATGGCTGAGTTAAGAAACAAGCTGAGAGAAACAAACACAATTTTATAAAATAACTTAAACACAGAGGACCTGGATTTGACTGCTGGTATCCCACTGAACCTGTAACCCTTGGGTACCCCAGTTCTGGGGAATCCAACACCCTTTTCTGGCCTCTGCTGGTACCAGGAAGGTATGTACTACAGTCACACATGTAGACAAGCAACTATAAACATAAAGTAAACACAGTATTTTTTTCCTTTTTTTTTTTTTGGTTTTTTGAGACAGGGTCTCTCTGTGTAGCCTTGGCTGTCCTAGACTCACTCTGTAGACCAGGCTGGCCTCGAACTCACAGCGATCCGCCTGCCTCTGCTTCCTGAGTGCTGGGATTAAAGGCGTGCGCCACCACGCCCGGCTTACACAATAATTTTTAAAATTGGGAGCTGGAGAGATGGCTCAGCAGTGAAAGAGTCCTCACTGCTCTTGCACAGCAGCTCAGTTCTGTTCTTGGCATGCACAATCATCTGTTACTTCCATCCCAGGGGATCTGATGCCTTCTGACCTCCCCAAGGTATCCACCATGTACATGGTCTACATACATACATGCACTAATAAATCTTAAAAAAATAAACAAGTCTCAGGCATGCATGCTGACATACATTTTTAATCCCAGCACATATCACCAGCTTCCAATTTCCCCCTGTAGTACCCAGAAAAATCTCTGACTTCTACAGATGTGTACCAAAGAAAAGGATGTGCACTTAAAAAGTCAATCCCTTAAGCCAAGGCTACATAGAGAAACTCTTTCTTGTAAAACAAAAATCAAACAAAGTCAATCCCTTAAGCAACCCATATTCAGAAATGAAACCACTTGTACAGACCATCAGAGAGGCAGAGAAAAGCAAAGCACTTTTGTGTGCCAACCAACACCAAGTAAGATAGAGACTCTACTTGGAAGTACTCTATGACTTCATACCCCTAAGGCCTAAAGTAAAAGAACAGGACAAAATTATGCATCACTACAACATCATTTTTATTTTTATTTTTATTTTGATAGTTTGAAGCTAGAATACATTTTCAGAATAAAATTATTTTTACTGAACATACTTCTCTTATACTAATTAAAAATTTACTAGCCGGGCATGGTGGCATATACCTTTAATCCCAGCACTTGGGAGGCAGAGGCCGGCAGATCTCTGTGAGTTCGAGGCCAGCCTGGTCTACAAAGTGAGTCCAGGACAGCCAAGGCTACACAGAGAAACCCTGTCTCGAAAAACAAAAAAAAACAAAAAACAAAAAATTTACTGCTGAGTTTTGAAGAAGACAAAACTTAACCTAAAACCAAGAGAAAAACTAAACACCAACTTTTAACACAGTTCTTCTGTTTGCCACAAGTGGAAAGCCTATGGCACCGAAGCAGCAAGTCTCTCTACATTCATTCAAGCTAGCTTACTTTGTGTCTTGTAGACACACAAAGGTGCATCTAAAGGAAAGAGGATGAGAGATCAGCCTGCACACGTGCAAGGGCCAGGCACAGCTGTAAAATCCTTATGATATTATGGTCTGGTAAGATGCATATAATACCTGCAATGTTACTGATAAAATCCTGCAACAGCCTGTAAATGTAAAGAGCTGCAGACGCTCCGGGGACTCTCAGAATACTGGCAGATTTTCATGCCCCATCTTGCCTAAGCTGTCTGTCCTCTGTATAACTTGATACAGAGTATTAGATAGGCCTGGGGCGGAGAGGTTCAGAGGCTTTTGAGCAGGCTAGGATCCTTGTAGGACAGGCGAAGCAGCTGTGTGCCCAGCACCCCAGTGTCCCTTCCTGTTAGACGTCACCAGGTATTGCAGAAGGCAGGGGCTATGGCAAAAGCAATCTGGGCAAACAGTTGCAATTGGACCAAATTGCAATTTGGTCTCAGTCACAGAACGGAGCAAAAGCTACGTACACAACACCTGGTACGAAACTGACTGCATCCTCAATACCAAATAGTTCTAATATTTACAACTTTGATCCTACCTAAACTCTAGCACACAAATGAAATCAAGATCCTAAGCATTTATAATGCTTTCTAGTAATTTCTACAAGAAACCCTTGTGCCTCTTTTGAAACTGCTGAATATCACTTATCCTAGGTATCACCACATCTTTTTTTTTCTTTTTTTATAGGTTTTTTTTTTTTAAGATTTCTTTATTATTATGTATACAGTATTCTACCTGCATGTACACCTGCAGGCCAGAAGAGGGCATCAGATCTCATTATAGATGGTTGTGAGCCACCATGTGGTTGCTGGGAGTTGAACTCAGGACCTCTGGAAGATCAGTCAGTGCTCTTAACCTCTGAGCCATCTCTCCAGCCCCGGTATCACCACATCTTAACAAGGACTGTAATTTAAGATGAGTACTCTCAAGCTGAGTGTAGCAGCCCACGCCATTAATCCCAGCACTCATGAGGCAGAGGCAGGCCTGTCCTACAGTGAGCTCAAGGACAGCCAGTACAATTACACAGAAAAACCTTGACTTGAAAAACCAAAATAAATGGATAAATTAAATTAAATGAGTACTGTCCTTAATAACATAAGCTAAGGACTCAACTTAGAACACAGACAAAACTGATCTGGACAGAAGACACCCAATTTTTTATGTTCTTCCCATTCAAAACGCTTTCTGAGAACTGTGATAAAGTGTTCTCTAATTGAATAAAGTGCAGAAGGAAAGTCTAACCAAAGTATTCCTGTTCACGTACTCTTCAGGAAGAGGTAGGGAAAAGGAAAAAGGATTCCAACTGGAATGACTACCCGACACTGTCAACAATGCATTACTCACCTGAGCGACAACAAAGAAGATGGAGTAGGAAACAAAACCTTCCCAGTCTTCAAAGCACACAGTGTGAAGCAGGCCACACTGACCAGTCCATGCCCAGGGAGGAGTGAGTAGGGAGGGAAAGAGAAAAGGTGATGCTGGGCAGGTTGGCTGAGCACAGACACAGTCTTTCTTGTATTGATAAAGAGCCTTCAGAACAAAGAGATTCAGGAGTCCCCACCTGTTTTCATGGCGTGCCTTACTGCAGTACTTAAAGACTGACGTCCCTTACTACAGTACTTAAAGATTGACGTCCCTTACTGCAGTACTTAAAGACTCATGTGCCTTACTATAGTACTTAAAGACTGACATGCCTTACTACCATATTTAAAGACTGACGTCTCTTACCACTGTACTTATAGACTGACGTCCCTTACCTCTGTACTTATAGACTGACGTGCCTTACTACTGTACTTAAAGACTGTGCAATGTATATAAATGACAGCCTAATGGTTGCAGACATTACCTGGAATCCATCAAAACTCCTAAATGCCAGCTCTGTCACTCTTCTGCTTGTAGCCCTGGGTAAGCTCTTTAGCCTCTTTGTCACTCTGGCAGGGACCTCATGTGACATTCACTGCAGCATCTTAGAACCTTCCACAGTGCCTCAACACCGGCAGTGACTAGGTCGAATGGTCCATCCCTCAGCGTGTGTAAGGGTATCTACCTTAGGGGACAGCTGGACTATCGAACAGGAGCACGGCCTTCCTTCTACTCTCTAGCCAGGTCCGAAGTTATGACAGAGACTCCGGCAGAGAACAGAACGCAGCAGAGGCCCTGAAGCCGAGAGCTGGAAGGGAAGAGACCCGGTCGCAAAGCTCAGCAAATGCAGTCTTGTTAGATGAACTTAGAACAGTGTCAGGACCTTACAGGAGAAATATAAAAATGATAATTACGAAAATGGTCTTGTTTTGTTTTGTGTGTTTGTTTTGGTTTCGTTTTTTTCAAGACAGGGTTTCTCTGTGTAGCCCTGGACTCACTTTGAAGACCAGGCTGGCCTCGAACTCAACAGAGATCACCTGTCTCTGCCTCCCGAGAGCAGTGGGATTACAGGCGTGCGTCACCAGCTAAGAAAATGTTATTCTGAATCCTTGAGCATCTGTCAACATGTAGATAAAACCATGGCCAAAAAGAAAAGAAATGGGGGTGAGAAAAAGCACTATCTTAATGTGTCTGGTTACTTATTTTAAAACCAAGTACAAGCATCTAACCTGTTAGTAAAAATATTAAACCACATCACAGTACTCACTTCTCTTTTTAGGTAAGAGCACATATGTAATTTATTCTTAACTGCTGACATGAAAGCCAGAAAGAGTTGAATTTAAGACTTACCTCCTCCCTTTAGCCCCAAAACACATTACAAACAGCTTGCTAACCCAAGCAGCCATCCCACTTGCAAGGGAAAAACTATTTCATTTTTAAAACTGAGTCAGAAAGACTATGCATTTAAATTCAAACTCCAAAGGAATCCTTCCCTTTGAATACAAAGAACGGAATCTCAAAAGAAGACAGCACTAATTACTTGTTGTACTGCACTCTGAGCACGACAGCTGTAAGTGCACAGCTAGTGTTTAAGTGCACAGAAAGCCTATCTAGAACTGAAACAGCTTGTGGTTAGACCTCATCATAATGTGGTCTTTAACTTCCCATTCCATTTCCCAGGCATCTGACCTGCATTTTTAACCACGACCTACCTCCTCCTAAGCAATACGATACGGTAGAAGAGGACACTGAGACGGACACTGAGACGGGCCGAGCCCTATATTGCTCACTCGGGGCAAACAGACCAGTGACAAGTTCAGCTCTCGATTCAGCACTGGCTGAGACCCGCTGGCTGCAGTCTGTTTCCCAGAGGCTCCCACCAGGGCAACCTTCCCAAGCTAGCTAGCTCAGAGCAACCCAGCTCTAGCCCATTTGAAAACACGCACATTACTCTCTCTCCCGTCCCACAACAGTAACTACTACATTGTATTTCTCCTCAAGTCCCTCATGAGTCATTAGGGGAAGTCTCCACCTCACCTTCCATAGCTGCGTGGAGCGCCGCACGAACTGACTCCTCGCTTGGTATTTAGTATTCATGATTTTGCATGAATAGTTACCTCTTCTGCAAATATCTCATACTCACAACTAATTACTAACTTCTTTGTTCATGTGTATGCAAGTGCACACTGTGTGCAGGGACAGACACGCACGTGGGCACACTGTGCTTGTGGGTGTAGAGGCCCCAGGACTACATCAGGTGCCCTCTCACCTTTACTCCTTTACTGTTTGCTCACTTATTTGAGGGTCTCAGGGGCTGGAACGCGCCTGTGTGCTGGTCTGGCTAGCCAGTGAGATCCACGGGTCTGCCTGTCCCCTCCCTGGTTCAGTACTTGCATCACCGCCACCACAGCAGCACCTGAGGATCAAACACAGTCCCTCACACTAGTGACTGACAAGCACCGAGCTGGCTCCCACACCACAATTACTTACTTCTTGGTGGCCTAACTTTTCAGACAGCAAATATATAGAAGTAGTGTTTGTTGTTAACTACCAGCTTGGACAAGAACCTCCAACTTTCTAGTCTTTGTTTTCCTCAACTAGAAAATGATTGTAACATGTAAAACTCCTTCAGGTCTAAAACGAACTACGATGCTATGTATGCTATAGTCTGCATTTGCTTCTCATACTTCACGTGTGTGTGTGTGTGTGTGTGTGTGTGTGTGTGTGTGTGTGTGTGTGTCTAACCAAGTCCTATTTAACCCAAGATTCCCGCGAGCCCTAGCCTCCCACTCTTCTTAGCATCACTGTGGCTCACCTGCCCAGAGCCCAGTAGACAGCGTGCTCAGAGACAGGAAGGTATCATCTTCACCAGTTAGCAAACACAAGGAAATTTACGCAATATTAATTTTCATGAACAAGCATATTATTAAAAAATTATAAAGATGATATAAAAATAAATCATGAGTTGTTAAAATGAGAGGCTACTTTATGCCAAACAAATACAAATTTGTCTAATTTTCAACTTCCACCATCAGAATTCTGAGAGTAGCTCTGGGAAGACTCTCTGGCCAGTAACCAGCAGTAACCAAGGGTTACGGACATCAGTCTTGTTCCCTACTTAGGTGATGGATTCAAAGGAAATGACAGGCTGAAAAGACAAGGGAGCTACTCCCAGTGCAGAGGAGACGGAAGCCAGTGCTCAGAGGCCTTTGACAGCAAACAAACCTTGCTGCCTGAACTACACAGCTGTCGGTACCCGGCATTCCCACTGTCTGTACCACAGTTCCTCCAAGCAGACCAGCTCCACATAGTATCAAGCTTTACCAGCATCATGGGAAAGGCCGTTCCTTTGGTGTTAGCGGCTAATGATTCAAAAGGCACAAACAGTGGACTTCAACAACAACAACAACAAACCTACTGCAGAACACTAAGTTGACCTTTTCAGCTGTATTTTACATATGATGCTACCCAACTGATGCCAGCATACAGCCAAGTGAGGAGTCAGTTCCTGCGGCGCTCCAAGCAGCTATGGAAGGTGAGGTGGAGACTTCCCCCAATGACTCATGAGGGACTTGAGGAGAAATACAATGTAGCAGTCACTGTTGTGGGACGGGAGAGAGAGTAATGTGCGTGTTTTCAAATGGGCTAGAGCGGTGGGAACCTTGGCTGGGTTGCTCTGAGGTAGTTAAATTACAAAGCGTACACAGAACCCTACACCAGGTTTTGAAGAGCTGGGGAAAGATGCTCCTGTCCTCAGTCCTACGCTACAGCACCTGCTCCCTCTGCTGCTTTGCTCTTTCCCTGACTGCAGCATCTTCCTCAGCAACCTAGGAATATTCTGGGAACGACAAAGTCCTGGAGCAGTCTGGGCTGGAGCTCCTTTGCTCTTCCCTCCCCAAGTCCTTAATGAAGCAATTTCTCCAAGTCCAGACCTCCCTTATGGAGCCGAGATGGGCACAGAGACACACAAAGGGGCACGGTGACACAAAGGGTGGTGGCATTTATGGGACATGTGAACCTATTAAACTGAATACAATCTATTACATGTGCATAGTTACATCAAAAGGTTTTATCAAAGGCTTCTTGGCCAGAGCCAAGCACGTTACCAATTGAGATAATTTTTAGTGTCTTGCTTCTGAAGATCTTAACGCCACCCTAAATAATCCCTTACAACCTTCTCAATACCCGATACACGTAATCCAAAACAGACATTGCATCAAAGTCTGACCGAATGATAACTGTAAAGAAAAAAACTCAGAAGTACATTTCAGAGATATAACTGGATTTCTGTTTGTATCTACTTCAAAAACTTCATGATATTGTGCTTCAAAACCCCAAGAGAAAATTAAACTTCATGTTAAACATACAAATTTAAATAAATAAAATTACTAAACTGGGCGTGGTGGCGCATACCTTTAATCCCAGCACTCGGGAGGCAGAGGCAGGTGGATCGCTGTGAGTTCGAGGCCAGCCTGGTCTACAAAGCGAGTCCAGGACAGCCAAGGCTACACAGAGAAACCCTGTCTCAAAAAACAACAACAAAACAACAACAACAACAAAAAAAAAAAACAACAACAACAAAATCACTAATATTGGACTTTTTAAAATCTACATATTAACAATTTATATAGTTTATCTTAATATTTAACTCTTACACGAGGGTAGAGCAAATCACTGAGGCCCAAACAATAGTATATATTAGGTAGGACTCCACACGGCAGAACTTATATGCTTTTGAAGCTTTTAAAAACGATCATCTGTAGCTTTTGAAATATCCTACCCTCCTGGGGAAAAAAGGGCAGGCAATGGTGGTGCACTCTTTCAATCGCACCACTCAAGAGGCAGAGGCAGTGTGATCTGAGTTTGAGACCAGCCTTGTCTATAGGACAGGCAGGGTTACACAGAGAAACCCTGTCTCAAAACACTAAAAAGAAAAGGACGTGTGGACAGGGGTGGTAATCCCCACAGAGGACAGGCTGAGCCAGGAAGATGGTGAGTTCTAGGCAGGCCGGTGTGAGCTAGTGAGACCCTACCACAAAGGAGGTGAGAAGCCGGAGGCGGAGGCAGGGCCCAAAGTGTGCGCGCCAGTAAGAACTGCGTGCACCACAATCTCTTCTTTAGAGGCCAAAACTTCCTGGTTCTCAACAACGTTTACTAAGTAATCAGAGAGGCTGGGGTGGGGGGGTTGTTTTGTTTTGGGGTGTGTGTGTGCGCGCGCATGAGAAGGGGGAAAAGGGAGAGGACAAGAGGAAAGAGGGAAGAGGGGAGGGAGGGAGGGAGGGAGGGAGGGAGGGGGGAAGGAAGAGAAGGGAGAGAGAGAGAGAGGGAGGGAGGGAGGGAGGGAGGGAGGGAGGGAGGGAGGGAGAGGGAGGGAGAATTTTAATATCCATCTCTAGTGAGGATGTTGAGACCTGATGACAAAAGCAGAATTTAATAGCCAGTGAAGTGAGTCTGGCCACAGGAGCACCGAGGATCAGAAGCCACCAGGATCAATTCCCAGGAGATTCCCCGTTGGGATGATGTCACCTATCGATTCCTGCTTCAACTTCCAAGGAATGTGCGCTTCCACTCCCTATAGGAAGTTAGTCCTGAGTGTACTTTACAAACATTTTAATAAACTGTTTCTTTGTAAGCCATTTTATAGGGCCATCTCAAAATTTAAAAGTAAAGTAAGAGTTCACTAACACAACGGATACTCATACTTTTTTAATTTGTTATCTGACCACTGACTCACTAGTAGTAACTAACAGTTACTAAATGTCAACCTGATGTTAATTCCTGCGGAAGACCCACAAGGATAACAAAAATAAAGGAGACTATGTATCTTACAGTGCTTGAAGAGGTACACCAATGGCACAAATCAGCCAAAACAGGACGCAAACGCCACCTGACAGGCACTAACAAGAAGACGGAACACATCAGCAGTGGGGTGGGCAACCGTACCCACTGGAGGACAAAATAACAAGAGGAACACATCAGCAGTGGGGTGGGCAGCCGTACCCACTGGGGACAAAATAACAAGACGGAACACATCAGCAGTGGGGTGGGCAGCCGTACCCACTGGGGACAAAATAACAAGAGGGAACACATCAGCGGTGGGGTGGGCAGCCGTACCCACTGGGGGACAAAATAAGATTTCTTGGAAAGACTAAACACTAACGTTCAAAGGTTAGGTAGGCACTCTTCCACAGTAGAGGGGAAATAAGCCTGAAGAGTAAGTGACAGCTAAGAGTGCGAGACACCTAAAACAAGGGTGAGAAAATATTAATATTCTTTACATTTGAGTTATGAGCTTAAATTACCTGTTTGAGCTTCTTCCCTAAAGTTTTTTACGTTTAAAATACCTCATCAGTTAAAACTGAAAACCTGAAAGGCAGTGGTGGTACACACCTTTAGTCTCAGCCTCGGAGGTGGATCTGTGTGAGTCCGCGGCTAGGCTGGTCTACAGAGCAAATTCCAGGGCAGCCAGGGCTACACAGAGAGATTCTCCCTCGAAAAGCAAAACAAAACAACAACAAAGTGAAAAGGAAGGGGCTAGGTAGTTGAGAAAGCCACAGCCCTTGCCTCTCACGCAAAGGGGCCTGGGGTCGGTGCCCAGCACCAGGGGAAAACCAGGAGTAAGAGCAACCCCAGAAGCTGGACAGCTCCCCAACCTTCCAAGGCCGGGGCTCTCAGCCTCCTAATGCTGCCGCCCTTTAACACAGCTCCTCACGCTGTGGTGACCCCACCCATAAAATTATTTTGTCGCTACTTCAGAACTGTAATTTTATTACTGTTAAGAACTGTAATTAAATATCTAATATGCCACCCCTGTGAGGGTCTGTTCGACAATTGCCCGCCTCCCCGGAAAAAAAAAGGTTGTGACCCACAAGTTGAGAGCCACTGTTTTAAGGGAACATGTGACTGGCTTCATTTTAGGCGGCAGAGCCTCATATACTTTACACAGAAGTGTCTAGAACAGGGTGAAGTAGTGGTTGACAATCCCGAGTAAGAATGAAGTTTTTATTGCCATCCCATATCAGACAGCTGAGAGGAGTGAGAACCACCTTCCTACATAACTTAAATGCCAGTGGAGCCAAGTCATCGTCCCCAGAACAAAGCAAAGGAAACTTCCAGCTCCAGAGGAATCCAGACAAGGACTGGCTGTGAGCAGCTCTTCTGTGCCTCCTCTCCCCCTCCTCCAACACTCACAAACAAAAACAAAATGTACCCTTGCCCACTTGAGAAAGAATCAAGAATTGGCAGCTCTTCTCAAGTGGACCGCTTCCAAACCAAAGTACTTCTCTGGGGAAGACGTTGACACAGCTCAGAAAACAAAAAGAAATCACTAGTCGGTCAGAAGGTACCCATCCTTCCGCATGCCCCCGGTGTCTTAACTTCCCCAGGGGAACCAGGAAATTGAAAACGTCCCCTGGCTGGTCCTGCTCTTCGGACAAGCACACAAACTCTCACATTAGAGCCAACTGCCTCCCACAACCGAAAGGAAGAGTTCAAATCTCAATATAGTGTCTGCTTGCCTGTTTATTTTGGTTTGAGTTGCTTTTTGAGGCCAAGTCTCCTCCTGTGAGCCAGACAGTCCTGAAACTCACTGCATAACCCAGGCTGGGCTCAAACCCACGGCAGGGCCTCTGCTTCAGCCTTCGAAAGACGGCGTTTACAGGCTTGAGCCACCAGGCTGCTGGCAGCAGAGGGAGGGCGGTGACACGGCCTCACTACTGTAGCACAGGCTAGCCTCAAACTTACTACTGTAGCGCAGGCTAGCCTCAAACTCACTCCCCTCCTGCATCAGAGCCCTAAGTGCTGTAATTACAGTAGGAGGCCATGACAAAAAGTTTTGCTGGCCCAACTTAAAACTAAGTTCAATAGAAAACAACTTGAAGGGAATTTAGTGGGAAAGAACGAATGGATGCGCACTCTCTCTGTTACCCTGAATGGATGCGCACTCTCTCTCAGTAACCCTGAATGGATGCGCACTCTCTCTCAGTAACCCTGAATGGATGTGCACTCTCTCTCTCAGTAACCCTGACTCTCTGCCCAACCTGACCGCAGAGGACGGAGCACTTGGGAGGCTGCAGAGCAGCCTGTTGGAGACCAGCGCGAGCTGCACAGTTAAACTCCAGGCCTGCCTGGGTTACAGGGTAAAACTCCATCTCAATAAATAAATGGATGATGGATGGGCGGGTAGGTGGGTGGACAGACAGACTGACAGGGGATAAAACTCCACATGATGTAGCCTTGCCCAATCTTGTTTGCCAGCCATAATTTCTTAGATAACACATGAAACAATCTGTTAAGTTTTTTTATTCAACCTATATTCTTAGCCTAGAGTGTGCTACTATCAGTGTCCTATCGGCTATATGTTTAACTCATTCTTCCTGGGCCAGCATCTCTCCTCTGGGAGGCTCTGTCCTACCATTGCATGCTCAGGGCAGAACTGACCTGTGGCCTGCACCCATCTCACTTCACTCCATCTGTAACTTACTGTCTTTCAATCAGACAACTGTCCTCAGCTTTGCTGACACTGCGACCCTTTAATACAATCCCTCATGTTGTGGTGACCCCCAACCACAAAATTATTTTGTTGCTACTTCACACTGTAATTTTGCTGCTGTTACGGATGGTAATGTTTGGGGTTGCAACCCATAGGCTGAGAACTGCTGAATTAGACCCCGTTTCCATCTCTTCAGTGGCTAGGACAGCGTTTGTAAGATGGGAGATAGCCAACAGACACTGGATGGGGCAGAAGAACAGAAAACAGACCAAACACACAGGAAAGGAGAAGAGGAGCTAACTAGGACGGCCTGCAGGAGAGAGGCTAACTAGGATGGCCTGCAGGAGAGAGGCT
>OU015751.1:125024970-125040165 GCA_907169655.1 Acomys percivali | reverse complement strand
CACACACACACACACACACACACACACACACACACACACACACACACGGCACCTGGAAACCCCTGGGGACAACAGACAGGAGCTGCGTGGGCTCAGACACCAGGCCCTAGAAAGGCGTCTCAGTATTCTGCAAACTGATGGCGGAGTTTATCCTATCCTCCCAGAGGCTGGCAGTGGTGGCGCACGCCTTTAATCCCAGCACTCAGGAGGCAGAGGCAGGCGGATTGCTGTGAGTTCGAGGCCAGCCTGGTCTACAAAGTGAGTCCAGGACAGCCAAGGCTACACAGAGAAACCCTGTTTCGAAAAACAAACAAACAGAGGAAAGAAAAAAAAGAAACCCCAGAGGCTGGCAGTGGTGGCACAGACCTTTTATTCTGGCACACAAGAGGTAGAGGCAGGTGGTCCGAGTTTGAGGCCACCCACCGTCGTCTACAGAGTTCCAGGACAGCCAGGACTAGACAGAGAAAACCTATATAGAAACAAACAAACTAATAACAATAACAACAACAACAATAATAAATAGTAATAAAAACAACCTGTCAACTTCCATCGTATTTCCTGTCCAATGGTATATATGTTTGAGAAATGGAGAGAGGAAAAAAAGAGAGAGAAGTCTCAAAGCATGGTGTTGATGAAGAAGTTCAAGGGACTCCAGCCTCTGCTCTTTTTTGAGAAGGGAGTCTCACTATGTTACCCAGACTGGACTTGAACTACTGACCTCAGCAATCTTCTAGAATCCAAAGAGCCTCTGACCAGCGGCACCAAACAGGATTGGCACCCACCATGACCTCATTGCTTGCCAACATTGTGGCAAAAAAGTTTATCACAACAAAATGATGGCTGGTAGTGGAGAGCAGGGTACTAGAAAATACTTCCATTTGGGAAGGTTTCTGAATAACAGATCTGAGAAGTCCTCATTGCACGTGCACAGAGGCGAAAGAGCGGAGACTTAGTTCCCTACACCAAGCCAAACGGCTGCTGCGGGAAGGACAGAAGACAGTGCTGGTAGAGATGTGCATGTTGCTGGCAGGGTGTGGACCAGCCTGGTCATGCTGCAAAACAAGGCAGAGCTTTCTCAAAGACCTAACATTAGAATCACCACAGAATCAGCAATCTTGTTATGCGTATATCCAAAAAAAAAAAAAAAAAAAAAAATCGGTATGTCAAATAGACGCTAATTTTCACACTGTTCCCAAAGCCGTGATTTAGAAACAACTTAAATGTCCACCAGTGTATGAAAGGATTTGAAAAAATATGGGTTATAGACATAATGAAATGCTATGTAACCTTTCTCTATTTTTAGTTCTTGGGATGAGACCCAGGGCCTGCCATGCTAAGCAAGCACTCCACCACTGAGCTGCATACACCTCCATCCTCTGCAGCCTTTTGTTTTGGGTTAGAGATTTTTTTGTTTGTTTGGTTTGGTAGGTGAGTTTTGGGGAATATTTTTATTTATTTGTTTTTTTTTATTATTTATCTATTTATTTTTGAGACAGGGTCTCTCTGTGTGTAGCCCTGGCTGTCCTGGACTCGCTTTGTAGACCAGGCTGTCCTCGAACTCACAATGATCCACCTGCCTCTGCCTCCCGGGTGCTGGGATTAAATGCGTGCGCCACCATGCCGGCTGTTTATTTTATTTTGTTTTGTTTTGTTTTGTTTTTTGTTTTTTTTTAAAGATTTATTTATTTTATTTATTGCATATGAATGCTTTATCTGCAGAAGAGGGTATCAGATTACACTATAGGTGGTTGTGAGCCACCATGTGGTTGCTGGGAATCGAACTCAGGACCTCTGGAAGAGCAGGTGGCACTCTTAACCACTGAGCCATCTCTCCAGCCCTGTTTTGTTTTTAAAGACAGGGTTTCTCTGTGCAGTCTGCTGTCCTGAAATGTACCTGTTAGACCAGGCTGGCCTTGAACTAAGAGCTCTGCCTGCCTGTCTGCCTTCTACCTCTTCAGTGCTGGGATTAAAGGCGTCTGCTACCACTGCCTAGCGGTTTTTGCTTGTTTTAATTTAAAGGCTATTTGTTTGTTTTAAAGATTTATCCATTTTTGTTGTATGTGTTTGAGTGGTTTTGCCTACACGTGTGTCTGTGCACAGTGTGCATACAGTGCCGCTGGAGGCCGGAAAGCGGTGTCAAATCCTCTGAAACTGGAGTTACACATGGTTACCACAATGTTGGTCCTGGGAAACAAACTCAGGTCCTCTATAGGGCAGCAAGTGCCCCTAACCCTGAGCCAGCTCTCCAGACCCTTCGATTGTTTTTGTTTTTGTTTGTTTTGAGGCAGAATCTCAGGATGTAGCCCTGCTGACCTCTAACTCACAACTCTCCCACCTCAGATTCCTGAGAGCCAGATTGCTGCCATATGCTGTCATGCTGGGCTCTAAACACCACTGAAAATTCTTTAATTTAATTATTTTTAACAACACAGACCCTACCCTTTATATAAAACCATATATAACCTTTCAAAGGAGGGAATCCTTTCCCTTGGAACAGCTTAGGCAAAGCTGCATCACGTTACGCTAAGTGACATAAGTCAGGTACAGAGAGACTGGCAACATGTGACCTCACTCGCTGCAGCCGGAAAGGCTGAGTTTACAGACACTGTGAGCGAAGACTGGCAACTCTTGGCGAAAGGCAGGAAGTTCCTATTACACGGGAGGGACACGTTCCAGAGAGCGATATAGCGCGCGGCCCCCATGCTTGCTGTTCCTATACCGCGACAGATGTTGGACATTCTTGCCAGAGTTTGATTCAATCCAGGGTTTTGTTTTGTTTTGTTTTGTTGTTTTTGTTTTTCAAGTCAGGGCTTCTCTGTGTAACCCTGGCTGTCCTGGAGCTCACCCTGTAGATCCAGCTGGCCTCGAACTCAGAGATCCCTGTGCCTCTGCCTCCGGGGTGCTGGGATCACAGGCGTGCGCCACCACTCCTGGCTGATTCAATCTTTCTACAGTGCACACACATAATTTCAAAATATCACACGGTCCCCCGTGCATATGTACAATTTTTATCCGTCAGCTAAAAATGTTCAAAGGTGTAGCAATCTAATAGTGACAGTGACATGTCTGGCTTCCTCTCGTTCGTGTTAATGAGCGATGACAGAATTTAACTACCTCAGCGGAGCACAGTTTTCTTTCCTCCCTCCCTGCCTGCGATGCACCAGCTTGCAGGGATGCTAAGATGGACAGACAGTATTTCTCGCTGGATCGCAGGTGCTTGCTGCACAGAGCAGGGGGCCGAGCACTCTATCCTGTGAGTTAAAACTAGTCTCACTTCACTTTCCTGCGCTTCATCACGCATTACAAACCCCAGGTCTTCTCCAATAGAGCCATTTGACTTTTTTTTTTTTTTTTTTTTTTTTTTCCTGAGACCAGAACAAAGCAGCAAGCGAGCAAACAAAAGCCACAGCAGCCATTCATTCCTGGCAGGAGCGTGACCCCGATTACTGCCTCTGAGGCTTAGAGGGGACAGCAGTAAAGAGGATAAGGGGTTTAGGTGGTAAGGACTGGGGGACAGATGGCTTGAAGAAGAACGCTAAGCAAGGTGAACACTGTTGCTCTGGCCTCGGCCCTCAGTGTTCGCACAGACTACAGAAATTACTCCTGATCTTTTCAGGTGAGCTTAAGGTATGTGACAAGAATAATACACGTAAATATAGAAGTTAGAGAGCAAAGCTGTCACAGAAACAATCACATAGGAAGAGAGGTCGGAGAGAGGGCTCGGTGGCTAAGAACCCCAGAGTACCGGAGTTCAGTTCCTAGTTCCCACAGGACAACTTAGAATGGTCTATGGTGCCACGTTCAGCGCCCTCTTCTGGCCTAGGTAAACACTGCATGCTTGTGGTTGGTGCACTTACATACATGCGGACACTCGCACATACATGTAAAGCTAAAAGTTAAATAGCAATTTAAACGGAAATAAATATCGACGGCTCCCGGTTGCGCTACGATGGAGTACGTTACAGGCCGTGCGGAAGGAAGGGTAGATGGACTTTCTTTCACTCGACTCCGTCGGCAGACCTTTTAAACCCAAGTCTTTGGTGAAGTTGTATAAACCCCACAACCTGGTCTGAGGTGAATCAAAGAAGGCAAAACACAGGACCAGATCTCAGCAAGACGGCAACCAAAGGCTCAAGTGTTCCCAGCATCCTCTGCGGCTCCCACCACCTTTTCCTACAGTTTCTTTTTGTCTTTGTGGTCTTTGCTACTTGAGTTCCTCACCTGAATAAAGCCACGCAATATCTGCCGTTTCTTGTGACTCTACTATTATTCCACTTAGCATCATGCTCAAGGGTTCAACCAATAATATATATCTTCCCCACTCTGTTTTTTGTTTTGTTTTGTTTGTTTGTTTGTTCAAGACAGGGTCTCTCTGTGTAGCCTTGGCTGTCCTGGACTCACTTTGTAGACCAGGCTGGCCTCGAACTCACAGCGATCCGCCTGCCTCTGCCTCCCGAGCGCTGGGATTAAAGGTGTGCGCCACCACGCCCGGCCCATATCCTCCCTCCTTAAGGCTGAATGACAACATGACAGTCATAACAGGTGGCACGCAGACACTGTCTTCGTTTATCCATTCACCTGCCAATGCACACTCGGGACTACACTGTTTTGTGACTTAAAGTTGCCTATTATACCCTCTAGCGTCAGCTTATTTCTGTAATAACACTAGGTAAACGTTTGCACGGATGGTAAGTTGGGAAGTTCAGCTTCGTTCTAAGGCTCATGAAGACGCCGCAGAAGGACGACTAGGGAAGAAGTTCAGCCTGTAAAGTGCTTGCTGCACAAACATGAAGGACCCAGGTTTGCTTCCATGTAAAAAAGGCTTGACGTGGTGGCACTGACTTAAAATCCTAATGCTGGAGGGGTGGGGGTGTGGAGTGGGGGGGGGGGCCAGAGAGATGAGATGGCCTAGTGCTCATGCTCCAAACCAACGAGCTCCTGTCTCAGAACCATGGCCGAATCAATGCATGGCTCAATGCTGAAGAGCATTTGCTGCTCCTGCAGAGGACCCAGGATTGAGTCCTAGCACCCACACAGCAGCTCACAGCTCTCTGTAAGACCAGTTCCAGAAGGTCTGACGCCTCTTCTGACTGTCAGAGGCACCAGGCAGGCTCGTGGTGCACATATGCACATGCAGGCAGAACACCCAAAACAATAAATAAAATTAAAAGTTAAGAAGGACTTTTTAAAAATAAGACCAACCCCCCCAACACACACACACACACACACACACACACACACACACACACACACACGCACACCACACACACCACACAAAAATTACATAGCAAGGCAGACAGCCGTTCTCAGGAACACTCTGAGCTGGACCTCTGTCCTACATACACATACACAAAGATACCAGAAGGAATATATTTGCTCACGCAGATTAGATCATTATTGTGAGTTCAGCACGAAGCTTTTACTGGCCAAGCCTGCATCGCAGGGGCCAAGCACTTGCCCCACATGCACACGGCTCTGGACTTCTGTGCTCAGCAACCAGCAGCACCATCAGAGAGAAGACAAGAAAGAGGAGGAGTTGTGGGATGTGCAGATGAAAGAAGGGGAGAAGGAAGGAGGGGAGGGGGAGTTTTCATCGATAAACCACAGCTTCCACTTTGGCACGTTGAGAACAGAGTGATCCATGCAAAAAAAAAAAAAAAAAGCCTACTTAGCCCACAGCATGCAGTCTGACGCCGGCACGCTGCTGTGTGCAGGATTCTATCTATATTTGGACTGCGTTTCAAGTCCTGTAGACCTTGGTATTTGAAAGGTCTAGGTTCAGCAGGTAAGTAACTCTGGCAAGGGACTGTAATTACGACCCTGCGACTTCAGCTTGCTTTAGATGTCAGCTACCAAAGGAGCAAGAGTGAACTTTCCACAGAGTCAGGAGACGTCCAAAACCCAACTGGGGGGGCTCTAGGGAGATGTCTACCCGCAGCAACCTCCATTAGACGCTGTTCATTTCCTCAGGTTCCGTAGTCCCCGGGACAGTTTGTGGCAGCCTTCTCCTGGCCTCCCCACCTTTCATACAAAGAAGCCTCCAATCAGAGAGACTTAGGTAACTCACCCTGACTCATGTTGCTGGGAAACTGTTGATGGGGGTCTCTAAAGTCAAAGTTTTGTCTCAGCTCATTGTCACCTCTGAGAGCTTTGTTTTGTTTTGTTTTTTCAAGACAGGGTTTCTCTGTGTATTTTGTTTTTTCAAGACAGGGTTTCTCTGTGTAGCCTTGGCTGTCCTGGACTCACTTTGTAGACCAGGCTGGCCTCGAACTCACAGAGATCCACCTGCCTCTGCCTCCCAAGTGCTAGGATTAAAGGCGTGCGCCACCACCGCCCACCTCTGAGATCTTAAAACCCCCGAGATCATAATCAGTGACAATCTCCTGCACCTGCTGCCGTCTTGACTGTCACACTCTCTGTGTCTTTTAGCATCAGATCCCGTTAGTCGAAGGCCTCATTTTTGGGTGACACTTGGCAGTGTCTGCTCACTGACCGGCGTCCTTAATTTATCCAGGTTAAGTGGTAAAGCCTCATACCACCTCTCCCAAAGTAACCTGGGTAGCATTTGTTGAAGTTGACCCTGTGGTGGGCACGCAGCATGGCGAGCGGCTTCCCAGGAGCATGCGACATTCTCCAAGGCTACCCTGGCTGTGGCTTATGTGGCTCTGAAGTTTCCAGATATTCTTCAGTCTGGTTGATAGGGAGTGACTTCGTGCTCCTGGTAGCTGCTGTACAGCAAAACATTTTTGGGGCAAGCAAGATGGCGCAGGGAGTAAGTGTACATCTCGTCAAACCTGTTGACCTCAATGCTCAGGACCCATATGGTGGAAAAAGAGGACTGGCCCCTGCAAGCTGCCCTCCGGCTACTGAACACACACACACTCTTGTCTCAATCAGTCAATGCAACGTAATAAGAAAAAAAATTGCCGTCCCACGGTCATACATATCCAGGCAACACTGAATATACTTAATGGGGGAGGGGGAAGAGAGAGAGCATGCGCAGGAGGGAGGGGGGAGAGAGAGAGAACATGGAGGTGGGAGGGGAAAGTGGTGGCAGACGGGGGAGGCATGGAAGGGACAAGAACAGAACGGGGAGTAGATTCGATCCAAACATACTGTATATATGTGTGAATAGTAAGGAAGAATGTTTTTAAATTTTTGGTACGTCTACTCTGATTGGTTTCAGTGATTTGCTCACCTGTGCTCCTTTCTACGGATCACTAAGTCGTTTTCCAAATAGACATCTTCGTTTCCAGTGTGTGCACTGTTCGTCGTGTTGTCACATCGTGTGGCTGTGGCGTTGTGCTTGGTTTTTGAGGCGGGGTCTCAGGTGGCCCAGGCTGGCCTTCAAGCTGCTGCGTACCGGATACTGACCTGAGTGTCCCGCTTTCACCTGTAGAGGGCGCCGGTGCTCACAGATAAACCCTGGCGAACCCCGGAGCCTTGCAGCAGCGGGGCTGTCTCCGAGGCTGGGAGGGGAGGTTTGTCGATAACCCGGTGACCTTTGCTATGTGTAGGGCCAGGCCTCACCCAAATCCCCCAGAAAGTTTATCCCAGACTCTACCTCCCTAGAGCCCATCCTGAGGGGAGCCGCCACAGGGGCTTTACAGCCTCCACACTGTCTCGGTCAGAGGCCACACCAAACCCTAGGCTCTTAAGCCACAGAGCCCATCCTCATGGTAGAGGTCACATGCACTTTGCAAAAGAATTTTGATGCCGAAGCTTTGTCGCCCGCGTGGGCTAGAGAGAATTGTTAGCAGGAAACTTTCCCCCAAAATTGTGCTGGGCTTAAATATGTCTATGATAATCGGCCTGGTGTCAGACTCTAGGGGTTTGAATCGACGCCAACTAACTACGTCATGCAGAGCCGAGTTTCTTTCTTGCCAGCGGTGATGCTTGCTTGCATGGACCCCGCCCCCCCCCCACCTCCTCAGAGTCAAGCCAAGCCTCCAAATGCTCCTGTAGCCTATCCCCTCCACTATCTAAAGGATCTAGTGAGTTTTATTTATAGACTTCCTAAGATTAATATTAAACCATTTCTACAGACCTATAATAAATCCGACTTGGTCGTTCTTTCGCCAATTGCTGTGAAAGAATCCACGCTAGTAATATTTAAGACGTTGTGGTTGCATTCATAAAAAATAAAAAATAAAAAATAAAAAGAGCGGCCTGAAAGGTGGGCGTGGTGGCGCACGCCTTTAATCCCAGCACTCGGGAGGCAGAGGCAGGCGGATCTCTGTGAGTTCAAGGCCAGCCTGGTCTGCAAAGTGCGTCCAGGACAGCCAAGGCTACACAGAGAAACCCTGTCTTGAAAAACAAGAAAGAAAGAAAGAAAGAAAGAAAGAAAGAAAGAAAGAAAGAAAGAAAGAGAAAGAAAGAGTGGCCTGTAGCTTTCTTTCTGGGTGCTCTTTCGTGTAGTCCGAGTATCCCAGCTTCCGTGGGTTATAAACTGACCTGGACACTTTTCTTTTTTGGGCTAAGTCATAATCATTTCTCTGCCTCGATTTTAGATGAGCACAAACTGTAGGAGCTGTGCCTGTCGCAGCGTCTGCTCGCCTCAGGATCTGTAAGATTTGGCATGAAGCAATGAACGTGGGATAAAGCTGGGGCAGCGGCCATGCCTGGAGCCCCGGGCGCCAGGGCATCATCACAGGTGGATGCCGTGTTGGTATACACTGAGAGTTTCCGGGAAGCCTGGACCAACGAGACTCCGCCTCACCACGCCCCTCCCCCCACCAAATCATAAATAAACAGAACTGTCTCTACTTCAACCCTTCAAAGCCTTTTGTTGGAAATTAACATATATCTCTGTTGTCTCCCTTACTAAGTTACCGTGTGTGTGTGCGCGTCACTGGGCCTTACCAGGAGAAATCGAAAGGATGGTTATTAAAGAAAAATTTCAAATGACTTGAAAGAGCAAAGGGCCACCATCCTTTTGGTGAATGGGGGGCCAGGCCCACACCACACTTTTCTCAGTGACAGCCTCCACAATGTGCACGTTACCTCACACTTGCTGGTTCCAGCATGGCTGAACACTGTGGCGGGCCTGCAGGCCTGGTTGCTCCCGTCTGTCTCCCTCTACCTCTGTACAGTTCACCTGTCCTATTTTTCATTCCTTCGGGGCCTACGCTTTCAGGCAGCAAATCACACAAAATCATTCTCATTAACAGCGAGCAGCAATTAAGAGGGGCCCAGGGCAACACACCCCCAGGTAATAAATGTGGATTTGTAAAAACAAAATAGTGGACTCTTCCTGATTATGAGCTATGACATACTCATCACAGGGGGAAAAAAAAATGAAGCACCAGAACCCACAAAGAAAATAAAAAATATACACAAAACCAGGATAAGTCACAAGTCATAGCATTTTTCTTTTCTTTCTTTCTTTCTTTCTTTTTTCGGAGGCAGGGTTTCTTTGTGTAGCCTTGGCTGTCCTGGAATCGCTTTGTACAGCAGGCTGGCCTCCAACTCACAGCAATCTGTCTGCCTCTGCCTGCTTCTGCCATCACGCCTGGCACATTTTTTCTTTTAATATGGCCTAGCAGTGGAGAGCCGGTCCTACCGCCTAAGCCTCGGCACCACTTAGGTGTCAGGAAAGATATTTAATCTCTCCATGTCACAGCTTCCCACACTGACCATGATGATGGCGCTGCCTTCTATGTAGATTTAATTAGCTAGTACAGGTGCTTAAGACAATCCCTGACCGTGGTAAAGCCTATTTTCTATTTTTGTTTTGGCCAATCGTCTTCCAAATACTTAAGACAGACAGAGCAGTAGGCAGAAAGGGATATCCTTATAAGCATAATTATTTTAAAAAATATTGCAAGTGAGACTGGAGAGATGTTTATTATTTCATATATATATATGCGCATATATATGTCACTTTCTGTGTATAAAAAGACTCCTTTTGGAAGCTGAGAAATAGCTCAGCAGTTTAGAGCACTGGCTGCCCTTCCAGAGGACCCAGGCTTGACTTCTGACACGCACACACTAGCTCATGACTGACGACCTGTAACTCTACTTCCCCGGGCATCCAATAGTCTCCTCAGCCCTCACAGGCAGAAGGCACACACATAGTGAACATATATGCTGGCAAAACACTCACACACTTTAAATATTTTCAAAAATAAAAATACTGGAGTCATTCTGTACCTACACTTTCCTTTCCTTATGTGGCAGTGGATATGGAGCCCAGGGCCCCACCCACACCAGACAAGTGCTCCACTCCTGAATAAGACCCTTAGGTCGTGTGTGTGTGTGTGTGTGTGTGTGTGTGTGTGTGTATGTGTGTGTGTGTGTGTGTATAATATATTTTTTAAGATTTATTTATTTATTATTAAGTATACAAGTTTTGCCTGCACACCAGAAGAGGGCACCAGATCTCACTATAGATGGTTGTGAGGCACCATGTGGTTGCTGGGAATTGAACTCAGGACCTCTGGAAGAGCAGACAGTGCTCTTAACCTCTGAGCCATCTCTCCAGCCCCTTAGTTATATTTTTCTTATTTGCTTTTGTCACTTAAAAGTACCCTACAACGCCAGGCATAGTGGCGCACGCCTTTAATCCCAGCACTCGGGAGGCAGATGCAGGCAGTGCGTTCCAGAGCAGCCTGGTCTACAAAGCAAGTTCAGGACAACCAGGGATACACAGAGAAACTCTGTATGGAAAAAAAAATATATGCTACAAATATCTTTCCACATTTCAATCTTCCACAGTACACCCCTAGGCAAAATTCCAACTATAACTTTTCTTGACAGCAAACTATTTTTTTTTTTTTAGAATTTGAGTTTGAATGTATAAGCTCTCCAGCTGAGCACGCGCCCTCAACGCTCCCCGTGCCCTCAAGCTCAGCTCACTTGATAACCAATTGAAGGCATTCGAGGTCTCCTTATACTCAAACGTGATTTGTGGTGATGGCATATTATTCCTTTTATGTTACAACCATCCTCCATCCCCCTCTTTTTCTCCTTCCCTCCCCCCATATATTCCTGTGCTACAGGAAGTCAAACCCAGGGCCTCAACCACACGAGGCAAGTGCCCGGCCACTCGATATGAACGTACATCTCCAGTCCTTTCTCTGTCCTTTTTTAAGGTTTATTTTTAGTTTTAACTGTGTGTGTGTGTGCGCCTGTGTGTCCACATGTGAGTATGTGCACATGAATGCATGTGCCCACAGAGGCCAGAAGAGGGCGCTGTGAGCCACCCAATGTGGGTGCTGGGAACCACATGCCGGTCCTTTGAAAGATTAATACTTGCAGCATCACTGGCTGAGCGACCTCTCCAGCTCTACCACCCCCAGCCCTCAGTCGTGGCCATTTAAATGATTTACTCCAGTACTGTGCATGGAAGAACATTCTTTTAAAATTTTACTTTATGTATATATGAGTGTGTTTGTCTGCCTTTATGTATGTACACCACACGCTGCTTGCCTGGTGCCCAAGGAGTCAAGAAGAGGGGATCACATCCCCTGAAAACGGAGTTACAGACAGTTTTCAGTTGATGTACGGGTAGCTGAAATGGAACCCAGGTCTTCTGCAAGAGTCATCTCTCCAGCCCGTAATTTTTTTTTTTTTAAGATTTATTTATTTATTATGTACACAGTGCTCTGCCTGCATGTACATCTGCACGCCAGAAGAGGGCATCAGATCTCATTACACATGGTTGTGAACCACCATGTGGTTGCTGGGAATTGAACTCAGGACCTCTGGAAGAGCAGTCAGTGCCCTTAACCTCTGAGCCATCTCTCCAGCCCCGTTCCCGCCCAGACCCGCCCACCCAGGATTTTAAGCGTGTTGTGTTTGTCAGTGTCATCAGGAGCACCCGAGTTCCTCCCTGCTTCACAGGTCCCGTCGTGGTGGACAGTTAGAGAGGGAACGCGCTCAGCTTCTGCGGAGATCCGTCAATAAAAGAGAAGGTTAGCGTGGGTCCAATTGCTTCTGTGCTCGAAACAGTAGCTGCCATCCGCTGCTCGCTGCCCCTTCAGGGACCCTCACAAGATCAGCGTTCCTCAGGGTTGTACCGAGCGAAACTCAGGGTCAAGAAACTCGTGTGGGCTGGGCGTGGTGGCGCACGCCTTTAACCCCAGCACTCGGGAGGCAGAGGCAGGCGGGTCGCTGTGAGTTCGAGGCCAGCCTGGTCTACAAAGTGAGTCCAGGACAGCCAAGGCTACACAGGGAAACCCTGTCTCGAGAAACCAGAAAGCAAGGGAGGGAGGGAGGGAGGAAGGGAGGGAGGGAGGGAGGGAAGGAGGGAGGGAGGGAGGAAGGAAGGAAGGAAAAGGCAAGAGAGAGGAAAAGGGAAATATTTCATGAAGATACATAACAAAAAGCAAAAGCCAAAATTCAAGCCTAGGAGACTTTAAATCTGCAAGCTTTAGAAAGAAAACTTGATACCTCTAGCAATTTTTATTTAGCATTTTTATTTAATGTTTCGGTTTTTCAAAAAAACTTTATATGTGTGGGTATTTTGTCCGCATTTACGAATGTGCCTGGTACTCCCGGGTCCCAGAAGAGGGCATCGGATGCCCTGGAACTGGAGTTGCCGATGACTGTACTAAGCCACCATATATGGGTGCTGGGAACCAGAGCTGGGCCCTCCGCTGGAGCTGCGAAGGCTGTGAAGGTTCTCTCTCTAACCCCTTGGTTAGCACTTTGCGTTTCTCAGCGAGGCTTCCAAACAGCCTGCCCCAAGCAGGGTGTGGCCATAAGGAAGAAGTACCGTAACCAATTCATAGATCAGGCCTGACAGCGCACTCATCACAGACCAAGACAGAACCCGGAGCCTGTTGTTCCGAGGTCAGAGCCAGCGCGCTCTCGGCACTTAGAACTTAAAATCGCTCCGGTGAGCACTTTGAGGTCGGTGTGGATGACAATACTATAGATTTTTCGCTCCCTTAGGCTGCTCTGGCTGCAGCAGGAATGCCAATCACAGAGCTGGGACAGGCACTCGGGCCGACTCCAGCATAGCCTCGCTCAGCCTCGCTCAGCCTCGCTTAGCGAGCTTTGTCCCTCTTTCTGCTCCCAGCTGACTGAGCTACTTTAAAAACGGAAGTCATTTCTGCAAACCCATCTAAAGCCAGCTCATCCCTCTCTGGCTGTTGGCGGATAGGACTCTGTCAGAATAATCTAGAAATCTCTTTTCCGGTACTAAAATAGGAGTGCTCGCGCTCTTAAGTTGCTTTTTGAGTTGTTGGGCTAGTTAAAAATATTAGTGGGCCTCGATTTATCCAAAATAACATACTTTGGATATTGCAGGGGTTTATTTTATAATTAATAGTGGATTAAAAAAAATATGTCTGCGCACTACTAGAATGCATAACTTTCTTCATAAATTGCGCTCTTGACAGCCTCCTCCCAGTACTTAAAGATTTTTCTAACGAGCATCGTAAACTGAGGAGAAGGAGAGAGTGGGCAGCCTGAGTGAGTCTAAGGGCCAGAGAGTGAAGCCAGGCTGGGGGCGCTCATAATACCCAAGCAAAATAAACACATTGGGAGCACCTAACGTCCTCTAGAATTGCCAGTCTCTAAAAAAGAGAAAAACAGTGTAATATCCCATCCGGAGAGCGCTCATCACGTGTTCTTACGGTAGGATTGCATCTCTTTTTTTTTTTTTTTTTCAGATTTATTTTATCTTTTATTTATTTTGAGTGTGTGCATATGTATTTTGTCTGCTTGCATTTTTGTTGTTGTTTTGTTTTGTTTTGTTTTTCAAGACAGGGTCTCTCTGTGTAGCCTTGACTGTCCTGGACTCACTTTGTAGACCAGGCTGGCCTCGAACTCACAGCGATCCACCTGCCTCTGCCTCCCGAGCGCGTGCGCCACCACGCCTGGCATTGTCTGCAAGTGTGTATATGCACCACATTGCTTGGTGCCCAGAGAGGCCTGAGGAGGGCGTCAGCTGACAACGGTTCCGAAGATAAGTTTTGGCCTATTGTTTCTTTTATTCGTTGCAGAATATGTACCTTCACAAATGCGGCTGACTTCTCTCTCTCTCTCTCTCTCTCTCTGTCTCTCTCTCTGTCTGTCTGTCTCTCTCTCTCTCTGTCTCTCTCTGTCTCTCTGTCTCTCTGTCTCTCTGTCTCTCTCTGTCTGTCTCTCTCTGTCTCTGTCTCTCTCTCTCTCTGTCTCTCTCTCTCTGTCTCTCTCTCTCTCTCTCTCTCTGTCTCTCTGTCTCTCTCTCTGTCTCTCTCTCTCTGTCTCTCTGTCTCTCTCTCTGTCTCTCTGTCTCTCTGTCTCTCTCTCTCTCTGTCTCTCTGTCTCTCTCTCTGTCTCTCTGTCTCTCTCTCTGTCTCTCTGTCTCTCTCTCTCTCTCTCTGTCTCTGTCTCTCTCTCTCTCTGTCTTTCTGTCTCTCTCTCTGTCTCTCTGTCTCTCTGTCTCTCTCTCTCTCTGTCTCTCTGTCTCTCTCTCTGTCTCTCTGTCTCTCTCTCTGTCTCTCTCTCTCTCTCTGTCTCTCTCTCTCTCTGTCTCTCTGTCTCTGTCTCTGTCTCTCTCTCTCTCTCTCTCTCTCTCGTGTTATACTTGTTTGCCTTCCTTTTAATGTTTAACCTTAAGTAGATACATGTCTCATTACTTTCTGTGCTGTACACATGTGTACATAACTAATAAATTTATCTCTTTTTGTTTCCCCGTCTTTGACATGGGGTTTCATGTAGCCCAGGCTAACCTCCAACACTCCATATAGCCCACCGAACACAGCCTTGAACTCTGACTCTCCCGCCTCCACGTGCTAAGTGCTGGAATTGGAGGTGTGCGACACCACAGCTGTTTTATGCACTGCTGGGGACCAGACCCAGGGCTCCCTGAGCACGAGGTAAGCACCCCACCAACCACGCCCCATCCACAGAGGAAATGAGCTTCTTCTTAGAGGCTTTCTATAATGTATCCATAAAGCTGCTTAGACTTTGGAATCCTTCTAGTCCTTTCGTTAATAAACAATATTAATTCTTATTGTTAGTAGCAGTAGTAGCAATAAAAGTTCAGCTATGCTTCATGACACAGTCCTAATATCTTGTGGGATGAAGGTGGGAGGATCAGGGACTCAGGGTCATCCGTAGCAAAACGGTGAGTTTGTATGAAATCCCGTCTTTAAGAAGTTTCTAAATAGGGCCTGGAGAGATAGGTTGGCAGCAGTTACTTACTATTCTTACAAAGGAAGGAAGGAAGGAAGGAAGGAAGGAAGGAAGGAAGGAAGGAAG
>OU015751.1:125011389-125024960 GCA_907169655.1 Acomys percivali | reverse complement strand
AAGGAAGGAAGGAAGGAAGGAAGGAAGGAAGGAAGGAAGGAAGGAAGGAAGGAAGAAAGAAAGAAAGAAAAAGAATCCCTTATCTTCCACCCAAGGGAATGCTTTAATCCGGGTGAAAGAAGGAATGAACCAGTCACAGAAAGAGTAAAGAAACGCCAATGGCAGCGACTCTGCCCCAACACCATTCTACCATTCTGAGGATCTCACAGGTGCTAGAGCAGGTGTGTGACATTGTTAAATTTTTATCAGTGCTCTGCTCCAAGAAACGAAGAGCGGCAGCGCATGGTACGTGGCTTTGACAGGAGAAAGAGTCCATAGGAGGGAAATCCGGAAATTAAGCCCCACCCCGCCCCCCCACCCCGCCCCCGCCCCGCTCCCCCCTTCGGTTAAAAGGCAGAGGTCGGGCTGGAGAGATGCTCAGCGGTTAGGAGCACTGCTTGCTCTCCCAGAGGACAGGCATTGGACCCCCAGCACCCACCTTGGGCAGCTCAAAATCCCTTGTAACTCCAGCTCTAGGGACCCTACACGGGTTAAAAACAAATACCTAATGCAAAGGCCCCCCCCCCCCCCCCGAGACAAATTACCCCCAGGCTCGCGGGATACAAGCAGCAGACTGTAGCGCCCAGCAGGCTCCCTGCTCCCAGCTCCATCATGACGAAGGTGAGAGTTTTCCTTCACCCCGGCACCCAGGCTTACATAGCCAGGTAATTAAAAGTCTAATTTCCCAATAGCATTCCTAAGCTCTGGCATGCTGGGCTTGAGTGTTGCTTTGAACTTTCAACAATAACTGAAGGTTTAAAAGGAAAGAAACTCTAGCCGGGCGGTGGCGGCGCACGCCTTTAATCCCAGCACTCGGGAGGCAGAGGCAGGCGGATCGCTGTGAGTTCGAGGCCAGCCTGGTCTACAAAGTGAGTCCAGGACAGCCAAGGCTACACAGAGAGACCCTGTCTCGAAAAACCAAAAGAAAAAAAGAAAAAAAAAAAGAAGTAATCTTAACTGATATTAATGTCTATTCTCATTTTTAATATCAATTTTTTATTAATTCTTTGAAATTTTCATGCATTTTTGTCTTGTTTTTAATATATTTTGATCATATTCACCCTCTCCTGGTTTTTTCTTTTTCTTTTTTTTTTTCTTTCTTCTTTTTTCTTTTCTTTTTTTTTTTTTTTTTTGGTTTTTCAACACAGAGTCTCTCTGTGTAGCCTTGGCCGTCCTGGAGTCACTTTGTAGACCAGGCTGGCCTCGAACTCACAGCGATCCGCCTGCCTCTGCCTCCCGAGTGCTGGGATTAGAGGTGTGTGCCACCATGCCCGGCTATTTTTGTTTTTTGTATTTTTTTATTTTTAAAAAAAGAATACTATATATTTTTTAAACAACATATTGTATACAATAAACACATATAATTTTGTCAATTGAAAATAAGTAAAGCCCAGTGGTGGTGGTGGTGGTGGTGGTGGTACACATCTTTAGTCCCACAACTCGGGAGGCAGAGGCAGGGGGATCTCTATAGGTTTGAGGTCAGCCTGGTCTACAAAGCAAGTTCCAGGACAACCAGAGCTACAGAGACATCCTGTCTCAGAAGGAAAAAAAAAAAAAAAAAAGTAAAATTTATAAAAACAAAAGTGGGACACACCTTTAATGGCAGCATTAAGGAGGCAGAGACAGAGAGATCTTTGTGAGTTCAAGGCCAGCTTGGTCTACATAAAAAGTTCCAGCCAGCCGGGGCTACACAGAGAGACCTTGTCTCAAAAACACAAGGAGGAGCGGGGAAGATGACAGGTACCACTATGTCACTGGTTCTGAGAACCAGACACATCAGATGCTTAGCAAAGAACCAAACAAATGTTATTTCTATTACTGTGGTAAACACCGTGACCAAGGGGAGAAGGTTACTTCCTCTTACAGCTCACTGTCCACATGAGGGAAGTTAGCGCCGGAGCTCAAGGCAGGAACCTGGAGGCAGGAACTGAAGCCGAGGCCGTGGAGGAGACTCGCGTACTGGCTTGCTCCCGACGGCTTGCTCCATTGCTTGCTTTCTTTCGTTTTTTGTTTTTTGGTTTTTTGGTTTTTTTTGGTTGTTCGAGGCAGGGTTTCTCTGTGTAGCCTTGGCTGTCCTGGACTCACTTTGTAGACCAGGCTGGCCTCGAACTCACAGCGATCCACCTGCCTCTGCCTTCCAAGTGCTGGGATTAAAGGCGTGCGCCACCACGCCACTTGCGAAAGGATGGCCCTGCCCACAGTACACTGAGCTCTCCTACATCAACCATCAATCAAGAAAATGTCCCACGGACTTGCCTATAAGCCAATCTGACGGAGACATTTTCTAAATTGAGGTGTCAAGTTAACAAACTAGCCAGCACATGTCCACACTGAGAGAGGTGCACTGCCAGCCATGGCAACGGATACAAGCAGAAATTATATCTGCATAGAGATGTGTGTGTGTGTATATATGTATAATGTGTATGTATGTGTATATATGTGTCTATATATATGTGTGTATATGTACACGTATATGTATATATATAAACAGCTCCCAGTTTTAGAGCCCATATTTTAGTAGTGCCCTCTTGGCAATCCCAGGGCTCCCTCTGCCTGAATACTAAAATAAAATCCAAAGCTAAAGAGAGTTAATGCTGTCTCAGTCACACACACACACACACACACACACACACACACACACACACACACTTTACTTAGTGGGGGTTTGGGGGTGAATTGCGTGCACCTGTGCCATCGCACACATGTGGAGCTCGTAGGAATTGGTTCTCTCTCCTTGTACCCTGTGAGACCCTGGGCTGCAGCTCAGGTGGTCGGTCTTGGCAGCAAGACCTTTCCCAGGGGACCCTTCTCCCAACCCTCATGGAAGCTCTTACTCAACAGTTTCTGGAATCGGCTCTATCTCTAATGGCCACCGGAGGATGGTCAGGAAAAAAAAACAATACAGCGCGTCATTTGATTATTACAAGACCCCTGGGACAAGTAAAGCAACAGCCCTGCTCTTTACGTGAGGTTTTGGAGAGAAGTTTCATGTTTTCCTGCGGCCTCTTGTTTGTTCTGCCCCGTGTAAAACTATACTTTATTTAAAGTGCCACTGCAGCAGTGTGTCCAGTAATGGATTTCACCCCACATCAAATATTTAGTGGCTCGCTCCTAAGGGCGGGACACAGTTCTAAAGGCAAAGAATAGATAAGGACCTTTTCTGTCCTTAAGGAAAGGATGATGTATTGTCTAAAACAGAATGTGTAAAAGGAAGGAACACAAAGAAACAGATAGGGCCGGGCGGTGGTGGCGCACGCCTTTAATCCCAGCACTTGGTCTACAGAGTGAATTCCAGGGCCACACAGTGAAACCTTGTCTCAAAAACAAAACAAAGATAGATAGATAGATAGATAGACAGATAGACAGATAGATAGACAGACAGACCCTTTCTCTGGAGAACGCTGACTAATCACATAATCACTCATATATGTAGAACGTCATGATATATTTTTAAATTTTTAATCTCTTTATTGTTAAAATATTTATTAGTTTACTTACACAATTAAAAAAATAAGTAAGGCATCTCATATTGCGTTCTGCATATGCTTTCTCTTGCCTGTAACACATCAGTCTGGGTTTATTCTGGATGAGTCACAAGGCATTTCAGTCTTAAATTTAGACACACAGGGATACAGAAGAAGTCCTTACTATGGAGACAGTTAAAATAACTTGTGTGGTTTTCTTCAGGAAGGAAGAATGCTGTCGAATGTCAGCTCCATCCCAGCGCCCATTGCATGGGTAACAATTCCTCCAAAATGCTTGTGGCTATGTTTGTTTTCATTCGGCATATAAAGTAACACTGTCGCCGGCCTCCTCGGAACTTTATGGAAAATGAGAATTAGTGAACTTTGTCAAAGTAGGTATTTCCCCTTCCTTCAAAGAGTCACTGCTATCTGAACATACACAGCTAATGATTCTTCCCACTCCTCTCTTACCAGCTGGTTGGAAGATCTCATGGACAATCCTTTTCCTACTCTTTGCCTTTTGTTTGTTTGGTTTGGTTTCTGAGTCGGGGTTTCTCTGTGTAGACCAGGCTAGCCTGGGACTCACAAGAGATCCACTTGCCTCTGCCTCCCGAGTGAGTGCTGGGATTAAAGGTTTGCTCCACTACCAGCGGCTTGTTCTTTTTATTTATTTATTTATTTATTTTGGGGAGGGGTTTTCGAGATCGAGTCTCTCTGTGTAGCCCTGGCTGTTCTGGACTCACTTTGTAGACCAGGCTGGCCTCGAACTCACAGCCATCTGCCTGCCTCTGCCTCCCGAGTGCTGGGATTAAAATCGCGCGCCACCACCGCCTGCTAGCCACGTATTTCTTGCAACATGTTGAAAGAACTAATATTTCGTGGTGCTGAGTGCGCTGGTTTTTAAAGTTCATTTTTCAGTTGGCATGCATGACGGGTTTCAGTAACGGCACTTTCCTATGTGTGGCAGTTATAGCTTGTTCTAATCCCTTCCCCGTCCTCCAGCCTGCAGCCCCTCCCTGCACCTTCCCCCAGCTCCCTGGTTCCCTTCCGCTACCAACAGAGCCTCCTTCCGTTTTGTGCCCCTTGTACTCTGCTACCCTGTCTGCCCGGGCCCTGCTCTCTTAAAACCTCTATCTCCCCTCTGCTGATCTCCCTTCCAGTTTCATGCCACACACACACGCACACACACTACACAGACACGCGCACACACACACACAGATACACACACAGACACACACACTACACAGACACACACACAGACACACACAGACACACACAGACACACACACACTACACAGACACACACACACTACACACACACACACACTACACAGACACGCACACAGACACAGACACACACACGCACACACACAGACACACACACACGCACACACACACACGCACACACACACACAGACACACACACACTACACACACACACTACACAGACACACACACACAGACACACACACTACACAGACACACACACAGACACACACAGACACACACACACTACACAGACACACACACACACTGCACAGACACACACACACACTACACAGACACACTACACAGACACGCACACACACACACAGACACACACACACTACACAGACACACACAGACACACACACACACAGACACACACAGACACACACACACACACACACACACACTGGTGGAAATGTTTGAATCACTGATAGTCGCTGATTTGTTGCAGTTCTTTGCCTTCCTGATTTTACAACTCTCCTGGTAACGGTGCGGATCCATTTTATGGCTAATCGTTCATTGCTTCTTAGATAAAAATGCTTTTCCCTTTGAATTCTCAAGGTACTTTGCGTCAGCGCCCCCAGACCATTTCAGGGGCCCTGGAAACCCGGTACCCTGCAGACCGGAGAAGCCCAGCGCTTTGGGCGCGGTGGGCTGGCAGTCCCTTCGCTTTATTCCTTCACTCAACAACCGTGTGATCTACTTCAGCTTTTCTTTAGAAAAGATTTTCTTTAGAAAATCCAATTGAGGGCCTGGAGAGATGGCTCAGAGGTTAAGAGCACTGACTGCTATTCTGGAGGTCCTGAGTTCAAATCCCAGCAACCACACGGTGGCTCACAACCATCTATAATGTGACCTGATGCCCTCTTCTGACCTGCAGGTGTACATGCAGGCAGAGCACTGTGTACATAATAATAAATAAATCTTAAAAAAAAAAAAAAAAAGGGAAGAAAATGCATCTGAGTGTCATTTTCAGCCCTAACACCCGGCACTGTCATTGTTCAGATACTGTTTGTTTTTTTAAAAATATATTTTATTTAATTTTAATGTGCGAGTGTCAGATCTTGGAGTTACAGACAGTTGTGAGCTGCCATGTGGTTGCTGGGAATTGAACCCGGGTTCTTTGGAAGAGCAGGCAGTGCTCTTAACCACGGAGCCATCTCTCCAGCCCCTCAGATACTGTTGAAACAGGGTCTCCCCACCTAGCCCAGCCTGGGCTCTCGGGGTCCTTGCTACGCAGAACACATCTGTCTCGAACCTGCCATCTCGCGGCCTCGGCCTGGCCAGAGCCACTATGACATGCGTGGCTTCCCACGCGGGTTTCCCTCCAGAAGGGATGCTCGGCCAGCAGTGGGCACGGCCGCGCGCGATGGTTCCTGTGTTCGGGACAGCTGTCTACCGCGACGCGCCAAGCCCTCCACGCGCGGGGCCAGAAGCCTGCACAGCGCTCGCCTGAGGGAACCGGCTGCCTCCCACTCCCGACGCCACGACGGTGCGGAATGGCGCCGGCGCCTCACAGAGGAACTACAACTCCCAGTTATCGGAGCTACCCGGACTCCCGGAAACCGATGCTTGGCCGGCCGGAAGCAGCTGAGACCCAGCCTACCGGCCCGAGGTTAATTCAGCCAGGAAAGGGGGCGGGAAGGGCTTCTGTGGGCAGCTGTCAGTTCGCCACCATGAACGTGGTTTTTGCTGTGAAGCAGTATATTTCCAAAATGATCGAGGACAGCGGGCCCGGCATGAAGGTGCTTCTCATGGATAAAGAAACGGTGAGTTCGCTTTTGCTCAGTGTTTATGAAGGAAGCTCGTAGACTTGCTGGTCCCGTCCAGTGTAGGACTTAGCATCTCACTAACGACCATGGTCTGTTCTGTCTGGCACTGGGAAAGTTGTATAAAGCTTCCCTGGCGGGCGGGCGGTCTAACCGGCTCTCACCGGAGCCACGAGACTTCTTGCACATGAAGGAGTGTCTGCCAAGAAGTTGTTGTTTGGTGACACAGGAAACACTTGTAAGATGGTTTTTAGGGCGACCCTGTTATTTCACCCAACGCTGTTTTTAAGAGTTAATTGTTGGAGCTCAAGATGAAATGACAGATTATTTGCTGGCCACAAGGTTTTTAAATTTTGTTTTGTTTTAAAGAACTTTTCAAAAGGAGTTTACGTTGTTCCTGTTCAGAGAGAGCAGGTTTTCGTTCTAACACATTGCAACCTGTTTGGGATATTCATTCAGTAAATACCGTTCCCCAAATTAGCATTGAAGTTACCTAGCCAGGTGTCAATGGCAAAAGGCTTCACCGTTGATGGTGTGTTTATTAGCCCGGACTAGGGTAACCTTAGTTCACTCTCTTTCTTTACAGACCGGTATAGTGAGTATGGTCTACACACAGTCAGAGATCCTTCAGAAGGAAGTGTACCTCTTCGAGCGAATCGATTCCCCAAATCGAGAGATCATGAAACACCTAAAAGCAATTTGTTTTCTTCGACCCACAAAGGTACTCCGCAAGCTGAGCTGCCGTCTCCGCAGGCAGATGCGGGACCCTGATCTGAAAGCATTGAGAAGGCAAAATAAATTTGTGTTACCGTCGTCTGTGGCATCATAATTACCCGGGTTTTGTCAGTGTTGTGACTGTTCTTCCTCTCCTTCCCCTGCCTCAGTTTACCTCTGACAGCCAGATTTTCCATATATATATATATATATATATATATATATATTTTGGATTAATAGCTATCCCCAAAGCCACGAGCTCTGGGAACCCAGATCTCTTCAGTGCTGGGTTGAGCTCTGCACCCAGCACTGAACGTCAGTGTGCGAGGGTCACGTTCATACAGCTCTTACTATCTTGACCCTCTACCATTCCATCCCCGTCTGTGCTTAGGAACAAATCTGTCTTTATCGTAAGAACAGCGAGAAGTCATTCCGTGGTGCCTGTGGTGGCTCAGTCTCACGCCTGCAGTGAAGTCCGGTGGCCTCGCAGGGAAAGGCCGTCCTCCTGCCCCTTTGGTTTTCCTTTACACACTGAACCCTCCTGTGCTCCTGTTCTGCTCTGACATTACAGCCAAGAGGGCGGTTTTTTGTTTGTTTGTTTGTTTTATCACCCCTCTCTCTGTTAACCCCTGTCGCATCATCAGAAAGTTAGTTTGTAAGCCATCTCTCGGCTTCTGTGCATCACCTTGCAAATCTGGCTCCAGTGCCGTCTTTACGCTGGGGTGGGGGGTGGGGGTCAGAGAGCAGCTCGGGAGTAGGGCTTTCTCCTACCCTCTGAGCCCCAGGACTCAAACTCAGGTGCTCAGGCTTAGTGGAAGATGCCTTTACCCACTGAGCCAGCTCATCTCTCTGACCCCCTTGTTTGTTTTCAAACAAACAAACAAAAAAACCTTTCCTATTTCTTATTTTTAAATAGCCTATCTATTATTTTATTTATTCATTTGGGGCGGGGGCGTTGTGACGGGGTTTCTCCTGGACTCACTTTGTAGACCAGGCTGGCCTCGAACTCACGGAGATCCACCTGCCTCTGCCTCCCGAGTGCTGGGATTAAAGGCGTGCGCCACCGCTACGCCGGGCTGCTTTTATTCTTGCACACTGTGTACTTTCCCAAATGGCAAACCGGTTGTGTCACCCTGCTTGAAATCACTGCCTGGCTTCTCTCTGTTTTTTGTTTTGTTTTTAATGGTAAAAACAAACTCCTTCCTTGTTGACTGCGGAGTCCAGCATGGTCTAGGTCTTATGTGGATTTTTGAGCCTCTTTGCCACTCTGCACTCTGGCTACACTACCCCTCGGTCCGCTCACATTCTGATGTTTCATCACGCTGTGTGGCCTTCGCGTGACCCCCTCCTTCACGTCCTCAAGCAAATCTTTCCTGGCCTTACTGGGCAGGCCAGACATCCCTGTTATAAACAGCACCGCCTTCCTCTCCGGCACTGGTTTACAATTGAAGGTGTTTGTTTTCAGAGTGGTTTCGCTGTGGAGGCCTGGATGGCTGCAGTTTTGCAATAGCCCCCGCCCCGCCCCCTCCTCTGCCTCCTGAGTGCTGGGATTTCAGGCGTGTGATGCTTACTGGACGAAGTTATGTGGGTTTTGTGATTGACAGCTAGCTGGCCTACCACAGTAAGTCAGCAGAAACCGTATCTGGTCGGCCATTGTCCTGTGTTCCCACAGTGCCTGCCACATAAAAGATGCCTAAGAAATAGTTGCTGAAATAATGTGAGGTTTTTGGTTTTGTCTTGTTTTGTTTTTCACATTCGTGATTTTGGTCATAGAGATGACTTAGTTCATTATTTCCTGGCATAAAGTGAGGAGACTTCTTGATTGCTGTATACACTCTCTCAAACGCTCCTGGCTTCACTTTTTTTTTTTTTTTTTTTTTTTTTTGACCTTTTTACCTGGCTGTACAAAGGAGAAATGTTATACCTAGACTACTTGTTAAAAACAGTTTGTCCTTAGGACTATACAGTGAGCTTGACATGGTAGCACATGTGTGTGATTCCAGCGCTTGGCAGGTAGAGGCAACACTTCCAAGTCACCCTCAGCCACATAGTAAGTCTGAAGCCCACTTGGGCCACATGTTCTTCTGACTCAGACAGTAACAAAAGCAAGAAAGGGCTGGAGAATGGCTCAACAGTCAGGAGGACCAGAGTGTAGGTCTCAGTACCACATGACTAGTTGGGCGCGGCCGCAAGCCTGCAACCCCAGGACCAAGCACACCCACATGCACATGTGCTCACGCAGATACGCCTACAAATAAACACATCTCTTAATCATTACAGTATACATGTTTATATCGTAGAGATAGTTTTCTGTAGTTTGACTGGCAATGCAAAGGCTTTTCCTCCTTGAGGAGGCATTGTACACTCCTGTTCCTTTGCTTGCTCGCCTTCAGCCTTCAGACAGGGTCTGGCTATGTCATCCAGGCTGACTTGACCCACATCCTCAGCTGGGCATGGTGGTGATCCCAGCACTCAGGAGGCAGAGGCAGGCAGATCTCTGTGAGTTCGAGGCCAGCCTGGTGTACAAAGTGAGTCCAGGACAGCCAGGGCTACACAGAGAAACCCTGTTTTTTTTTTGGTTTGTTTTTTTTTTGAGACAGGGTTTCTCTGTGTAGCCTTGGCTGTCCTGGACTCACTTTGTAGACCAGGCTGGCCTCGAACTCACAGCAATCTGCCTGCCTCTGCCTCCTGAGTGCTGGGATTAAAGGCGTGCGCCACCACGCCCAGCTGAAACCCTGTCTCTTAAAACCAAAACAAACAACAAAACAAAACAAAAACCCTACATCCTCTTTGTTTCTGCCTTCGGAGTACTGGACTTTGTGTGCAGCGCCATCTGAGGTTGCAGTGAGTGCTTCTTAAAACTATTTTTAAATGGCATGATTTAAATAAATTTTTAAAAATTATTTATTTATTTATTATGTATGCAATTTTCTGTCTTCAGGCCAGACCTGCAGGCCAGAAGAGAGCATCAGATTATAGATGGTTATGAGCCACCATGTGGTTGCTGGGACTTGAACTCAGGACCTTTGGAAGAGCAGGCAGTGCTCTTCACCACTGAGTCATCTCTCCAGCCCGATTTAAATAAATTTTAAAGTGCTTAATTTAAAATATATTAACAGTGACACAAGCAACAGAACCCCCACAAATTTTAAGTTTTAAAACCTGATGTAATTTGAAATTTAACCATGTGTTCTGGTATTAGAAAACAGATCAAGTGTTCACCAGAATGGCCTGGGATTAGAATTCTCATGTTTTGACTTTGTAAAATGAGCTGGGCAGGAGAGACGGCTCATTAGTTAAGAGTGTGCACCGCTCTTACAGAGGACTCAGGCGTGATGCTCAGCACCCGTGTTGGGCACCTCACAGCCATCTGTAGCTTAAGGGCCAGTGGAATCTGAGGCCTCTGCCCTCTACAAGCCATTGTGTGTGCACACAGGTTCATTTGCACAAAATTAAAAACCTAATTTTTAAATTTTATTTAGTTATTTAGTTATTTTGGTTTTACAAGACAGGGTTTCTCTGTGTAGCCTTGGCTGTCCTGGACTCACTTTGTAGACCAGGCTGGCCTCGAACTCACAGCAGTCCTCCTGCCTCTGCCTCCCGAGTGCCAGGATTACAGGTGTGCGCCACCACCGCCCAGCAAAAAACTTAAATCTTAAACAGACTGATTTTTTTGTTGTTTGTTTGTTTGTTTGTTTTGTTTCTAACATTTGTTATTTTTAAGGTCACATTCACAGAGGTTGCGGGACAATTCACAGGAGTTGGCTATCTCCTCCCGCCATGTACGTGACAGGCACTCAGCTCAGGTCATCAGACTCGGCAGCAAATGCTCTTATTTGCTGAGCCATCTTGCCAGCCCATTATTATTATTTTTATGGTTTTTGTTGTTTTTATTGTTGTTGTTGTTATTCATCTTCACCGTTATCATCACCCTCGACTGAACAGCTGTGCTCACACTGTGCTTGCTCTTTCTCTTCTAGGAGAACGTAGACTATGTAATTCAGGAGCTCCGAAGACCCAAATACAGCATCTATTTTATTTGTAAGTATGTCAGTTCCCTTTGTCAGTGATGTGTGTGTGTCCCAGCTAGGCCAGGCTCTCGGGTAACCTGTACCAGCAATTTCATTGAATTCAGCACTGAGAGGCTCATGGACTCAAAGCATTAGGCGCACTGTGGGGACTGGACAGATGGCTCAGCTGTTAAGAGCACTGGCTGCTCTTCCCAGAGGACCAGGGTTCAATTCCCAGCACCCACACGGTGGCTCACAACCATCTGTAACTCCACTTACAGGGGATCTGGCACTGTCTTCTGGCACACACATGGTACGCAGACATACATCAGGCAAAAATGTACATAAGATAAAAATGAATAAAGCTTTTAAAATTAAGTAGTAGCCATAATTCTTTTTCTGAAACCAAAATAACAGTTTCCATTCATCTATGATTGCTTAGATAAAAGGCTTTTTACTTTGCTTTGCATTTTAAAAGGCTGATTTATTAGCCAAAAATTATAAGTAGCTAAATTGCATATTTTTCCTCCATTAAAATATTGACCTACTCTGTGTTTCACTTGTGAATTGAGGTATAGAAACTAATTAGTTCGGGGGATGTTTACACGGGGGTCTATTGGGTAATGGAAATGTGTCCCCTCCCCAGCTGCACTCGCCCACCTGGCTTTGCTGTTTTATGTGATGCATGAAGGACACATCGCCTGTGCAGAGGCAAAGCCTGGGGAAGAGCTAGGTTCATGTCACTCAAAATTTATTTGGATTTTCTTCCATTCTGCTATGGAAGTTGCAACCGTTGTCCTCTAGGTGGCACCATTGCTCTTTGTAAAATTAGTAAAGTCTGGAGCTGGTTTTGAAACTAGGGAGCCAAGTTAGCACCCAGAAGGTTGGAGCATTATTAGCCTGGTGGGTTGGGCCTGCCTCTAATCCCATCACTGGGGAGCCAGTGAGTCCCAGGCCAGCCAAAGCTACACAGAGAGAGGGGGCGGGAGGGGTAGGATATTTGAGAGATTTTCAGGCTTTGGAGGTTTAGACCATTATCTAAGATATACATATTTCTTTTACCATATATTACTATTTAACGATGCCAAAAATTAGCTAGGCAGTGGTCCTAGCACCCTGTAAGCAGAGGCAGGCAAATCTCTGAGTTCCAGGCCAGCTTGGTCTATGTAGTAAGTCCAGGACAGCCAGGGCTACACAGAGAAACTCTGACTCAAAACAAAGACAAAAACAAAAAATAATGAAGCCAAGAGTTAATTTTAAATAACATTTTAAATTTTACGATGAGCTGTCTCTTACTTTATTTGAGCATGTATGTCATCTAACAGGTAAAAGTATTTTTAATAGTTTCTCATCCTACTTTTTGTTCACTGAGTTAATAATCGTAGTTTTTATTTTTAATTAAACTATTTAAAAGTGCAGATTCACGTGCCTGCTCGCTTGTCATTCTCACTCTACCCTCCCCCACCCCAGGAACCCTCATGTTGAAATTCAATTCTGCTATGAAATATTGGGATGGGACCTGTGAGAGGAAATTAATATGCGGGTGTGACTGATGGGCTAATGTCCTAAGAGTGTGTCTGCTCTAAAGCCAGTGTGGCCTTGCGCGTCTCCACACCATCAGTGCGTGGTCCGCACCCTGCGGCCCCTAAACTTAGGACTAGAACTCTGAGCCAATATAGATCTCTTTCCTTGTAGCTTACTAGACAGTGATATTGAACCATGGGCACAGAAAATAGACTAAAGTGATACGTAGTTATACAGACTACAGAGATCCATATGCCTTCACCCCGTCTCCCCTCATGTAGCCCCTAACATGACAGTGTCAGGGTCACAGCCAGGATATTACCGCGACACAATCAAGCAACAGCACCGCTCTGTCCCTGCATTGCCCTTTATTGACCATATCCACGTCTACCTCAGTCCATGCTTAGCCCTGGCAGCTGTCACTCTGCTCTTCGTTCTGTAATGTTTGTTGTTCTAAGAATGCTCTACACGTGGCACGGCACGGGCTCTGCACGCGGCACGGCACGGGCTCTGCACGCGGCACGGCACGGGCTCTGCACGCGGCACGGCACGCGCTCTGCACGCGGCACGGCACGCGCTCTGCACGCGGCACGGCATGCGCTCTGCACGTGGCGTGGCACGGGCTCTGCACGTGGCGTGGCACGCGCTCTGCACGCGGCGTGGCACGCGCTCTGCACGCGGCACGGCACGCGCTCTGCACGCGGCACGGCACGCGCTCTGCACGCGGCACGGCACGGGCTCTGCACGCGGCACGGCACGGGCTCTGCACGCGGCACGGCACG
>OU015751.1:124982927-124998376 GCA_907169655.1 Acomys percivali | reverse complement strand
TTTTTTCTTTTTCATAGAGCTCTCGCATAGTTACTGACTTTTTTCCATTCTGGTAGCTCTTTGTGTGAATAATGATGGTGTTCATCACTAGTGTCCTGGCCAATGTCCAGATTTGATCATTAAAATGGAATGTGTCTTTTGAGTCTGTGTCCAAAATTCTTTTTCACTTCTTCTGTGATGTCCAAAAACCAGGCTAGTTTTAGCTTCACTTCTGACTTCCATTTTCACAGAACATGTACCTGAACTTTGCAGAGATTGGGAGCAACATAAAGAATCTCATGGAAGACTTCCAGAAGAAGAAACCAAAAGAACAGCAAAAGCTGGAATCCATAGCAGACATGAAGGTAAGTGACTTGCACCGGTGGGTGTCGCACGGACGAGACTTCAGAGCTGCTTGTGTAGGCAACACGCGGGAGTGTCCCAGGCCTGATTTCTACCGTGATTCTTTGCTTCTCTTTGAGTGTTGTGGCACTGGCTGGTAACTGCTACAAAATTCAGCTAGCTGACGCCTGCGAAGTGAAATTCTGCCGTTCCCTCCCAAGTGTTGGGAGCTTCTTGTTTGTGTTTGCTTTTCGTTGTTCGATTCTGTTTTTGAAACAACATTTATTACAAGAGGCTGCACTCACGGTACTGCTATAGACCTGGCTAGCCTGGAACTCGCGGCGGCACTTATGCCTCAGCCTCCCGAGTGCTCATCCCATCAGCAAGTCATTTTGTTCAGAATGAAACTTTTCTCTGAGGGCTCTCCTTGATGAGCCATGTATTTCTTTCCATTCTCCTATGTCTGCCTCTATGAAGGCGCTGAGGACATGGGCCGGCATTTCTCCTATGTCTGCCTCTATGAAGGCGCTGAGGACTTGGGCCGGCATTTCTCTGCCAAAGCATGATACCATAATGCCATGTGGTTGGAGACCGTAGGTGCCATACCCCAGGCAAGAAGGTGACCCCAGTTCTTTATAATCTTTTCTTTTTTTTAAAAAAAAAAGATTTATTTGTTTATTATTATGTATACAGTGCTCTGCCTGCATGTACATCTACAGGCAGAGGAGGGCACCAGATCACATTATAGATGGTTGTGAGCCACCATGTGGTTGCCGGGAATTGAACTCAAGACCTCTGGAAGAGCAGGCAGCGCTCTTAACTGCTGAGCCATCTCTCCAGCCCCAATCTTTTCTTTACAAATGCCTGTTCTTAGACAGAATGAAGCAGCAGCTCCCACTAATGTCTCTTCCATGGCAGGCCTTTGTTGAGAATTACCCACAGTTCAAGAAGATGTCGGGGACTGTGTCAAAGCACGTGACAGTGGTCGGAGAACTGTCTCGGTTGGTCGGTGAGCGGGCTCTGCTGGAGGTCTCAGAGGTTGAGCAAGAACTGGCCTGTCAGAATGACCATTCGAGTGCCCTCCAGGTCAGTGTAACTGGGTGAGCACCTACTGTGCATGAGCACTTGCCGGGCAGAGAGCTGAAGAGGCGAGTAACCCTTCTTCCCCAGCACAGAACGTGGCTCACCACAGGGTTAGGAACACATCTAAGATGGATATAAGCCAGGTGTGGTTGGTAGCCCCCAACTACACTCACAGCACTTGGGAACTGAGGCCGGAGGACCACAAATTTAAGGCCTGAACGTGCAACTTAGTGAGACCCTGTCTTAAAATAAATAAAAGCTATGTTCACTTCCCAGCAGCACTAGGAAGGAGTTCGTGACTAGAGATTGCTTTTCGTCTTACAAGCATGCTACCATACTGCATATAAACACTGTGCTGAGGGGACCGAGGGGTAAAGATAAGTGGACTCCACCCTTCCTCTCCGCGTGCTCAACTGTAAGATGGAAGAAAGCAATCTGAAGGAGCTGTGGGCTGCAGAGAGGAAGGCAAAGTGCTTAATGGTCAAACGTGAAGGTCTGAGTTCAGGTCCCCAGCACCCACATATGAGCCGGGCGTGACGGTGCACACCTATGCCCCTGCACTAGGCAACAGGGACGGGCTTAATGGCCAACCAGTCTAGCCAGCTGGTGAGCCTCAGGCTCAGGGAGAGACCCTGTCTCAAGACAGTCAGGGTGGAGAACAATCAAGAAAGCACACTGCGCATCAGCTTCAGGCTTCTACAAGCAGGTGTATCCAGGTGCACACCGATCACACGCGTGCACACACTAACAGAGACATACACACACATAACGTGGTAAGGAACTGCAGTCTCACGTAGTAAGCACTGTAGCCACGGCCTTCACAGAGGACATGGAATTAGGAAACACAGGGGAAAAACAGCCATTTTCCCAACGATCTTTCAGATTCTTTTTTTTTTTTTTAAGATTTATTTATTATGTACACAGTGTTTTGCCTGCATGTACACCTGCAGGCCAGAAGAGGGCACCAGATATCATTATAGATGGCTGTGAGCCACCATGTGCTTGCTGGGAATTGAACTCAGGACCTCTGGAAGAGCAGTCAGTGCCCTTAACCTCTGAGCTATCTTTCCAGCCTCCTTCTTTCAGATTCTTGATGAAGAGGTTGTGACAACTAGTTCTGGGCAGATAAATCAGAGTGCATATGCCAAGCAGAGGGAAAAGAAGCCACCCTCTCAGCGGGGAGAAACAGGCATGGAGCTGGGAAGACAGGGACATGGCAGGGCAGCTGGTGGAGGGGCACTGTGGAGTGTGCTTTAGATGACTGCGAAGGATGCTTGGAAGGGTAGGGGCTGGCTCAGTGCTAGAGGGCTTGCCCGGCATACTCAAGGGCCTGGGTTCAATCCCTTATCACGCATGCACGCACGCACACACACACACAAGTGAGAGAGACAGACAGAGACACAGAGACAGAGAAACATGCAGAGACAGAGAAACAGAGAAGAAAATAACCAGGTTGTGGTATTGAAAGGAGGTTGAGCTTTAATTTTAAAATGAGGGGAGTTGGGCTGGAGAGATGGCTCAGAGGTTAAGAACACTGGCTGCTCCTCCAGAGGTCCTGAGTTCAATTCCCAGCAACCACATGGTAGCTCACAGCCATCTATAACCGAGATCTGTGCCCTCTTCTGGCCTGCAGGGGTACATGAGGCAGAGCATTGTACACATACGTACGTACGTACATACATACATACATACATACATACATACATACATACATACATATTTTAAAATGAGGGGAGTCACCAGAGGGTTTTAAAAGAAAAATTATATCATCAGACTCTAACCTTAAGAAATATATAATCTGGCCGGGCGGTGGTGGCACACGCCTTTAATCCCAGCACTCAGGAGGCAGAGGCAGGAGGATCGCTGTGAGTTCGAGGCCAGCCTGGTCTACAAAATGAGTCCGGGACAGCCAAGGCTACACAGAGAAACCCTGTCTCAAAAGAAAAGAAAAGAAATATATAATCTGGTTGAATAGACAGAGCTAAAACACAAGAAAAAACTACATAATGTTTCAGGCTACTACTTAAGTCAAAGCTGCGACTCTGCCCGTAAGAAGGCAGGTTGTTAGGAAGCCTTCCTTAGAGAAGCCTCTGTTAGGGTAGACCCAGGGTACGGCTGGGGCTGGGAAAGGCGCATCGGTGTTCAGGAAACAGAAAGCGGTGTGGCCTGTTGAGAGAGGGTGAGGAGAACTAGAAGGGAAAACCGAGTTGTCAAACAGGAGCCACGCTAAGAAGCATGTGCGAGGAGCCTGCCTGCTGAGATGGGCAGGGACCCGGCGGCACATACGCGGGATGCACTAGAGGTGTCGCCTGTAGCCTTATAGCGACAGTATTAAACAGCAAAGGGGCCACCCTAGAAGTCACAGAGGAAAGAGGAAACAGCCAGGGACAAATTCAAATCAGACAGGAAGAATAGATTAGAGGTGACTCCAAGGTTCCTGAGAAATGCTGAAATCATTCTGTCAAAGTGACAGAAAGCAAAGATGACTCATCTGTACGTGATGCCGCTGAGGAGTAAGGCCTTTGAGAGGCAGCAATTTCTGAGCCACTTACAAGAAGCTCATCTCCCCGCTCTACATTCTCAACCGTGCCTTCTCTTCCTCTCCCAGGGTCAGGGCAGCCAGGTGTACTGGACATGGCAGACTGCCCTAGCCTGACCGATGGCCTAGTCACCAAAGTTTCTTTGGGAAAATGACTTATCTTGCCCATATTCTAGGAACAGCAACTTCAGGTTTCTGTGTTACAATAAGGATTTGGTGCGGCGTTGGGTCCCTCACCCTAAGCCATTTTATACACAGTGAAGCAAATGGTGGCAGTGCGTACGGGCACGCCAGTCCACCACAGTCTTTACTGGCACCCACAGGTCTTGCTTTTACGTTTTAAATGTTTATCAAGATTTTCTGTAAATATCAACATTTTAAAAATCGTAAAGATGCTGTTTTCTCTATATTTATGTGATGTGCTGCGTCAGTGTTTAATATTGTCCACGGTTCCCAAGTCTTTTTTTTTTAATTTAATTTATTTTATTTTATTTATTGCATATGAGTGTTTTACAGAAGAAGGCACCAGATCTCATTATAGATGGTTGTGAGCCACCATGTGGTTGCTGGGAATTGAACTCAGGACCTCTTGAAGAGCAGGTGGTACTCTTAACCACTGAGCCATCTCTCCAGCCCCAGTTCCCAAGTCTTAACAAAGAACTCTAACATGAGACTAACATGATTTCTTAATTCTTAAGCAGACGTAAGTACAGGTTGAAAGAGGTGTATGGTGAAGCCTGGGTCTGCTCGCGGTTTCATATACCCCGCCCGCAGGTGTGTACACATCTCTGTTATGTTCAGAACAAAGTCTCACTATGTAGTCGTGGCGGGCCTCGAACTCGCTACATGGGCCAAGCTGGCCTTGAACTCACAGAGATCCACTTACTTCTGCCTCCCACATGCTGGGTATCTCAGCACAGTGACCAGTCTTGAGTCCATACTTAACCACCTTGGGGCTCCTTTTTAATCACTGTGTGTTAGCTTTTGCAAAGATATAAGATAAAACATTTAGCTTAACCACTTTACTTTAAATAGCCCAACCAATAACAATAGTTTATAGTTGTTTTGTTAGCCTATTAAAAATATCTCTATTATTTCAATGAACATGATTTTCTAACCTTTTCTAAATAAAAATAAAATTTTGTCCTTAATTAAATTTAAATTTTCTCATGTTTCTTTAGTGGCTGATATTTTCCTTCATAAAGATATCACAAAGTTCATCACTAGTCAACTTTGTTTACCGCTTTTATTTACAACTCTTTACCATATGGAAATCAGCTAGAAAAAAGTTATTGCAATTCTTTTTACAGGAAGCGTAGTGTTTGTACCTTTTTTGAAGGGGGGCTGTTGAGACAGGTTCCTCTGCCTCTGCCTCCTGAGGGATTAAGGCTGGGCCATCATGCCCTCTTACTTCTTGTATTTTTTAAAGTAAAATGATAATAGATATTTTTAAAAGTATGAACTATAGCCCAGGCATTGCTCAGCACTGAGGACTGTGAGGCAGAAGGTCTGCCATGAGTTTGAGGACAGCCTGGGCCAAGGATGAGACCTTGTCTCAAAAACAAACAGAGAAGAGCTCTGTCTATGATCTGATCACTGTTTTGGAACATATATTTCTAAGGTTTCTTGTGTGGTATGTTAAGAGTTTTACAGTCAGCAGTGGTTTGGGCTTTCCTGACCACAAAGGATTTCTTTGCAATATGATTTAAATAGTCCATAAAGGGAACTTTTGTTTGATAAAGTGGCTGCCAGGGCCTGACCCCCAGATGTCTCGACCTTAACTAATAGTACGTCATGAAGCAATGAGTTGGGGTTTTTAAAAATAGAGATGGGCTTTACATTATTGAATAGTAAGTGTACTGTGGTAAGAAGAAAGCTCATATATCCCACTTAAAAATTAACCTTTAATTTCTGCCACTTCTAGCCAGTTGTATAAAAACTAACAGGAGTGTAATAATATAAATGCATATGTAAAAAATAAAAATATTTAATTAAAAAAACAAGCGAATTTGATTTAGGATGAATTTAATTAGAAACAAAGTGTAGTATGCTACCATTGAAGTAAGAGCATGCCCTCAGAAGGGGGTGATTTGGGGGTGAAGACTTGATTAAGGGGTACAGATTTTCATGTCATGAAGAGAACCATCTTCAGAAAGCAAGGAGCCCCAGCCTGCACCTGTGGTCCCACCACCTTGCTCTTCATCTGGAAGGAAGGGCCAGCCTGTTTGTGCCTTGCTCCCTGATCCTGGGCAAAAACCTCAAATCCCAGTGTTAACAGCACGTAGACACCTCAGAGGGAAAGCCCAGGCTGGAGCCACTGCAGCAGCAGCAGAGCCTGAGCTTTGGTGACTTGAGTTTGGAAATGATCGTTAGCTGCTCTAAACTCCAGTCCTTTTGTTTATAAAGTGGGAGAAAATGCTAGTGCTTATATGGCGACTAGCTCCCCTTTGTGCTATAAAACGTAATAATGCTTGGGTTTTCTTGTTTGTTTGTTTTTTCTTTTTTCTTTTTCTGAAACAGGGTCTCTCTGTGTAGCCTTGGCTGTCCTGGACTTGCTTTGTAGACCAGGCTGGCCTCGAACTCACAGTGATCCGCCTGCCTCTGCCTCCCCAGTGCTAGGATTAAAGGCGTGCGCCACCACACCCAGCTTAATGCTTTTCTTTCAGTTTTTTTTACATTTATTTATTTTATGTGTGTGTGCCATGATACACATGTGGAGGTCAGCGAGAGTTTGTTTTCCTTCCACCTCGTGGGTTCTAGGCATGGAAGTCAGGTCATCAGGCTTGGCAGCACTCACCTTTACCTGCTAAGCCATCTCGCTGGCCCATTTTGGGGTTTTGTCTTGGTTTTTGAGACAAGGTCTCACTCAGTACCCCAGATTGGCCTTTAACTTGAGGCAGTCATCTTTTCTCACACTCCAAAGTGCTGGGTTAAAAGACTGGGCCATCCTGTGCCACTGCACAGCCGTGCCTGCTGGCACTGCCCGTAGCCATGCACTTAAGGGGCAGGAAGACCAGGAGGTCAAGACCATCGTGAGCTACACAGTGAGCTTGAGGCCAGACTGAGTGGCAGGAGGCCTGGCTCAAACCAGAAACTTGAACATTGACTTAGCACATTACCAGTTAGTGAGGTCAGACCCTGCCTCCCTCCTCCCGTTTTCCTGGGACTCCTGACACCCCCCCCCCCCCCACCCCCCCGGCACGGCAGCCTGTGATCTTGGACTGCCGGGTGAGAGCGGCTTTATCACGACAGCTTGCTGAGCCGTCTGCTAATTTCACCTTGCTGTCCTAGTCTGTTGCTTGTGTTGTCATTCGCCAACTGTTTGTACAGCAAGGGAGGGATTCTAAAGAGTAACTAAAACCAGAAGAAAGGGCGCTTCTCTCCAGGACCATGGAGGCCACCTGTAATGTGTACAATAATTCGTTGCTTTTATGTCATAAGAAATTTTTGTCTCAATGCTGCTTAATCATAGTTCCAATAGAAGCCAAAATGCTAAGTGAAGTATTAGCACTGCAGTTAGAGCAGCAGCATCCGCCACGGAAAGAAACCACCCATCCCTGCAGCTGGCTCTGGGAGTGGATGTTCTCCTCAGGCCCTGAGGCCTTAAACATGCTTGTCAAGTGACGATGGCAGCTAAGGTGTCTTCACCCGTCAGTCTGGGGTTTTGTGGGGTTTGTTTGTTTGTATTCGATTGCAGTGAAATGTCTTTGCATCTCCTCGTTGGCCTGTGCCCCTTTCCCAGACACTTAGCGTGATAGGAAGTGTGGCAGCTCCTAAAGCCAGGGAGCTACACTTCCTGCAGAAAGCCCGTGTGCAGGACTGCTGTCTCTCCTTTCAGTGACACATGGCACTGTGTCCTCTTTTATCATAAGGAAGCCTGTCCATGCTGGGAATTTGGCATGTGAGCCAGTATGTCTCCTATATTAGCTGATACACGGTCACAGTTTTCAGTTTTATGAAGCCACATGCTTTGTGGCAGAGTGGCTAATGTTCGTTTCTTCCCTCAGCGAGTCTGTGAACTCACCGAGGACAGAAATCGCCCAAAACACATTAGCGTTTCCCCAACAGTGCCCGGAATGCGGCCTCCTGGGGCCTAAAATGTATTTTTGGCTTAAATTAAATTATGTGAGCCAGGTATGGTGGTGCCAACCTTTAATCCCAGCACTCGGGAGGCAGGGGCAGGAGGATCACTGTGAGTTCGAGGCCAGCCTGGTCTACAAAGTGAGTCTAGAACAGCCAAGGCTACACAGAGAGACGCTGTCTCAAAAAAAACAAAAAACAAAACAAAACAAAATATGTGCTTTGCTGTGTAATAAATATAGACATGTGCCATGTGGGAAGGCCCTCAGTGTGAGGGTGAGAAAGCCCAAACGTGACTTACTCTGTCCCTTTGCTTCTGGCTCCTGCCTCTTAGAGATTCCATGCTAACACATACACACGTTTCTCTCAACCACCCTGAGACATGTTGTTACTTGTGGCCTTTCTCGGAGGCTAGGCCCCGCCCTGTGGAAGTCTGCCAGCTTGCGTCTGTTAGGACACAGGGGGGTGAGCAACACTAGCAGGACGCCTCCAGCCCGACACTGCTCCTTTCTCTTGTGCGCCAAGTTGACTGAAGTGGAGGTGGCCTGTGCGCCTTACCGCACCACGGAGATAACTCGGGCAAGGGAAACAGCTGCTGAGTTCACCCTTCCCAAGGCCACCACAGTGGGGAGTGTTCCTGTTTAATTCTTCCACTGAATAAGAAGCAGTTGCTCTGTTATAGTTGGAACAGGGTGTTGCGAGCGTCAGCTGAGCTGCGTCTCAGCCACTGAATGTGATCCCGGGCATCACACAGGGACCACTCAAGTGAAAGGGTTAACACTGCTCTGTCTGTCTTCAGAACGTGAAGAGACTCCTGCAGAACCCTAAAGTCACAGAGTTGGATGCCGCTCGCCTGGTGATGCTTTACGCTCTGCATTATGAGAGACACAGCAGTAACAGCCTGCCAGGCCTCATAATGGACCTCAGGAGCAAAGGTGTTTCTGACAAGTACCGGAAGGTAGCCTGCTGTGTGCGCTTCTCAATTGAGAGAGGGTCTCACTGTGCAGCCTAGGGGGAACCTCACACTTAAGGTCCTCCTATCTCAGCTCCCCAGATGCTAGGCTTCCTGGCATGTACCGTGTTGCTAAAATTCTTTCCCGGGGGAGATTTAAGCCACGTCCACCCTCTTCCTCGGGCCCCAACGACACGCCAAGGCCCAGTTCTGTTAAGGTTCACTCTGGGCAGACAATCAGGTCACTGGACTTCCTTACAGAGCATAGGTGAAGGGTGTGGGTGCTCCCCTGGCGGGGATGAGTGCTCCCCCATGGCTGCACAGATGGCGCCCCTCTTCTCTGGCTTCCCCTCCCGCTGTGCTCCAGCTCCTTCCCTTCCTGATACCAGGGAAGGCAGCGTTGCATACAACAGGTGTTAAGGAGCAGCTGGTGGCTTGGGTAGGGGTGGGGCACAGGCATTCCGCAAGCCCGCTGAGAGGCCACAGCTGAGCTCCCTACAACACTTGCTCAGCTTGGAGAACAGTCTCTCACAGCATGCACAATGTATATAGTAAGCCCACCCGCAGGGGCCAAGTCTGTTAGCCTCAGCCCCAACAAAAGATAAATCATGCTGTTTATGCACAAAGCCTGTAATTCTGTCCTCTCTTGTCTTGCCCTAATAAAGTTATTTTTTATAAACTGAGCTCCCTGGTACCTAAGCAGTAAAACGCTGTTGCCATTTTTTTTCTTTTGCAGCTTGTGGCTGCAGTTGTTGAGTATGGTGGGAAGCGGGTCCGAGGAAGCGACCTCTTCAGCCCCAGGGATGCCGTGGCTATTACCAAACAGTTCCTCAAAGGACTGAAGGTATCGCTCTCTTTTCTGTGAGAAACAGTAAAAAACCCTGAGGTTGAGTGTGAGCTGGTATGATTTAGCAGTATGATCTTGATTGTAGTGCTGTGTCCACCCAGTGAAATCACAGGAGACCGTCTCTTCTGTGCCTGCCCCGGCAGCAGCTGGGTGGGAAGCACCTGGCTTTCAGCAAGTGTGAACAGTTCTGCAAGTCACAGCTCTTTCTCCCTCTCCATAGTGTCCCCCCCTCTCTGTGTGTGTGTGCACATATGCGTGTGCACTGATGAAAAAGGTCAATCTCTGGTGACATTCTTTAAATTTTTTTTTATTAATTTTTACGTACATTGGTATATTATTGTCTATATGTCTGATTGTGTGTGTGAAGTTGTCAGATCTCCTGGAACTGGAGCTACAGACAGGTGGGAGCCGCCATGTGGGTGCTGGGAACTGAACCTGGGTCCTTTGGAAGAGCAGCCAGTGCTCTTCACGGCTGAGCTGTCTCTCCAGCCCCCTCTGGTAACACTCTTTAGCAGCCAGTCTCCATGCTTTTTCCAGGCTGAGACCTGGGGCTCTCGGGGTGAGCTGGGCCGGCTGGCCAGTGAGTGCCAGGAGTCTGTCTCTGCCTCCCCAGGGCCGGGGGGGTCACAAGTGGGCGTGTCTGAGTGACCTCTGGGGCTGCAGTAAAATAAGTTGTCAAAGTCATTTAAAGGAAAAGGGGTTTAATTTAGTTCACAGTTCCAGGTAAGTAAGTCAGCCACATTATGCCCACAGTCAGAAGATGCCAATAAATGCGTGCCTAGTGTTTGGCTCACTTTCTCTACTTACTGGCTGAAGCCTTGCCCACAGTTAAGATGGATCTTTCCACTTAAATTAACACAGCCAAGGCACTTCCCCACAGGCATTGCTAGAGGCCCTCTACCAGGTAAGTCTAGGACCTGTCAAGCTGACCATACTGCTGTGCGGTTCCTCTAGGCCCAGCTTTTTCCTTGGTCAAAGGCACTTTACCAACTGAGCTGTTTCTCCAGCCCCAGCCTGCTCTTCACAGTTTTCATCTTTTCTTGGGGTTTTGTGGCTTACCATCTCCTCTACACAGTCCTTTCTTTTTGTTTATTTTCCTATTATTTAACATTCTCACAAAAGAATGAGATTCAGACAAGGTAAAATATTCGAGATTTTTTAATTCCTTGAAAAATTATTAAAACCTCATTGAAAATAACTAGCCTCAAATTGAAAAAAATTAGTACTTTTGTAAGATTGGAACAATTTTGTCTAACAAATAATTTTTAAATATTCTAAAATTCTGGACTGGGGAGATGGTTCATTTGAGCTTGTTGCTCAAACCTGGGTGTAGATCTCCAGAAAACACATAAAAAGCCAAATACAGTGGTGTGCATCTGTACCCCGCAGTGCACAAGTGTGTGCAGAGAAGGGGGCAGGGAGCTCCTGGGGCTCTCCAGCCAGTCAGTCACGCCGAGTCTGTGAGCTCCAGGTGCAGTTAGAGACCCTGTCTCAGAAGATATGGCGGAGACACCAGTGTTGACCTGTGACATCCACACGATGCACACACACGGCTTATACACACAAACATTTTATTCAATTGCTTGATTCCTTTCCAATTCTGTCTCATAAGGTTCTCACGGAGCCATGTCCATTTTCTGATATATCATTAGCACTATATTGCCAGCTTCCTCAAATAACACAGAGCCGTGTCCATCCTTTAGGGAGTGGAGAATGTGTACACGCAGCACCAGCCGTTCCTGCACGAGACTCTGGACCATCTCATCAAGGGGAAGCTCAAGGAAAGCCTCTACCCCTACTTAGGCCCCAGCACACTCAGGGACAGGTAAGGCCTCAAAGACAGGAAGTAAAAACCATTCCTGCAGAACAAGCCGGTGAACCCGGAAGTGCCCAACACATCCAGGTCTTTGTCCTAAAGAAGTGACCTGCCATGTAGGGGGGAGCAGGGAGTGCTGATAAGAGCTGGGTTCTGCAGCCCTGTGATCGGTTTTTTGTTTGTTTGTTGTTTTTTTAAAGATGTATTTGTTATTATGTATACAGTGCTCTGCTTGCATGTGCTCCTGCAAGCCAGAAGAGGGCGCCATATCACATTATAGATGGTTATGAGCCACCATGTGGTTGCTGGGAATTGAACTCAGGACCTTTGGGAGAGCAGGCGGCGCTCTTAACCACCGAGCCATCTCTCCAGCCCCTTGTTTGTTTGTTTTTAATATTTATTTATTTATTATTTATACAGTGCTCTGCCTGAATGTACTCCTGCAGGCCAGAAGAGGGCACTAGATCTCATTGTAGATGGTTGTGAGCCACCATGTGGTTGTGGGAATTGAACTCCAGGACCTTTGGAAGAGCAGCCAGTGCTCTTAACCTCGCAGCCCTGTAATTGTAATTTTTTAAAAATCTGAATTCTGCTGACTGTCTCCAAGCTTAAGGTGAGAGCCTGGTCTTGGCTCGTGGCTTGATTTCAGCTTGGTAAAACCCCAGGCAAAGAACTCAGATCTGACTTAGGCGTGGACTTTGGATCCACAGAAACCATAGATCTGCAAACTGTGTGGTGGCGTTTGCATGTTACAAACTGGTCAGTTTTACTTATCAAAGTTCAAGCTTGGTCTGGCATTGTGGGCCTAACCTCCTGGTGCTATAGAGGCTGAGACAGTGGGACAGCAAATGCACCGCTTACTGTGGTTGCAGGGGGAGCTCAAGACCACAAGCCTGCATAACTTAGACACACCTGGGGGAAGGGAGGGCTTTTTTTGTTAGTTTTGTTGTTTTTTGAGACACGGTTTCTCTGTGTTTCACTGGCTGTCCTGGACTCGCTTTGTAGACCAGGCTGGCCTCGAACTCAACAGAGATCTGCCTGCCTCTGCCTCCCGAGTGCTGGGATTAAAGGCGTGCGCCACCAGCGTTTGGCTGAAAGGATAGTTCTAAGTGAAAAGAGATGAGAAAACAATTCTGTGGACGTGCACTTGTCTGCCATGCGCGGGACTCTGGGTTTCTTCTTCCTACTCAAAAATTAAAGTAGTTAAAAAACCCTTAAAGCTCAAACTTAATCTGAATAAAATATTTGTGTTCACTATTCAGGACTCACATCACAAGCACTCCAGAAGCAAAGTTTTGTGCTAAACCACCTCTGTAAGAGCTGGGCTAATCATTTACTGAATGGACATTTTTTTAAAAAGGATTTATTTATTTATTATACAATGTTCGGCCTGCACGTGTGCCTGTACTCCACGAGCACCAGATCTCATTATAAATGGTTGTGAGCCACCATGTGGTTGCTGGGAACTGAGCTCAGAACCTCTGGAAGAGCAGCCAGTGCTCTTGACCTCTGAGCCATCTCTCCAGTCCCTGAATGGACATTAAATGTCTGTCATTTCTGAGAGGAGTTACCAAAATTTTTCTTTGAGCTCTGACGATTTCTTTATTTCTATCATATAAACTTGTGCTCTTATTACTCTATCAACTTTCTGATACTTTGTTGCGTAACAAAAAATAGACTAATAAACAGCAAAAACAAAAACTAGAAGAGGTGGCAAGGTGCTCAGCAGGTAAAGATGCTAACCAGCAAGCCGGACAGCCTGACTCAGGCCCGTCCTGACCACGCTGAGCTGCTGCCGCTGCCTCTGTCTCAGGCCAGAGTCTCTGCTTTTGCTGCGTCCGCACTGCACGTGCGCCCCCCAGCAGAGCCTGAAGCTTGAAGCCTTTGGTTGCTCTGGAGTACAGGGCAGGTGTCCCAGAGGCCTCAGGCCTTTCACTGGTGTTTTAGCAGCGCATCCGTTTCCTTATGTGCTCTATGGCATCTGCCATTTGGCGTTTCAAACATTAATGCCCAAAATAGGTTTGCTATTTGACCAGCAGCCAGAGCAGGTTGTCACTCGTTTGGGTGAGGACTGGCCAGCACACAAGCTGAGAGTCCTGATTAGCAAAGGCCATTTGTGTCCCAGGAAAAAAAGATGATGTTCTTTAGTTAGAACTTTAACTCAGTGGTTAGTTAATTTTAATAAAAACAAAACTTGTCCAGCCCAGTTTTACTTAAGCCAACCTAAAATTTAAATATATATAAATTTTTACCTATTTAAGAATTATAATATTATAGTTTTTTTAATCACATAATATAAAGGAGCAGTTGGTGTCAGTTGGGTAATTTTTTTTAAGATTTATTTATTTATTTATTTATTTATTATGAATACAGTGTTCTGCCTGCATGTATGCCTGCCTGGCAGAACAAATAGATGATTGTGAGCCACCATGTGGTTGCTGGGAATTGAACACAGAACCTTTGGAGGAACAGCCAGTGCTCTTACCTCTGAGCCATCTCTCCAGCACCCTGGGTAATTTTTTTTTTAATGTACACCTGCAGGCCAGAAGAAGGCATCTCATTATAGATGGATATGAGGTACCATGTGGTTGCTGGGAATTGTACTCAGGGCCTTTGGAGGAGGAGTCAGTGCTCTTAACCTTGGAGCCATCTCTCCAGCCCCCCAGTTGGGTAATTTAATGTGAGAATATTACTGTTGATATAATTCATCTATTATTTCAACCAGTAATTATCTAAGGTCATTGGCAGTTTATTGTTTTATAGATATAATGAAATTCAGAAAATATTTTTGAGATTTATAAGTGAGTGACTCTTGTACAGTGTATGATATATTTTTTTTAATCTTAGTCTCTTAAAAAGAAAACTGTTATTTGGTCCAGAATTTTTTTTTTTTTTAAACCCAGTGTTAACACCAGATGTTATGGCTGAACGTCTGGTGTTAAGTTCTGAGTGTACAGTCCAATCATTTGAACAAACTGTCTAGGGACCGTGCATTTGGATGGAGAGATGCTAGCTAATAAAAAATAAATAAAAACCAGTCCAGTTTATTCATCTATTAGGGAAGCTTTTGGAAAACCTTGTTCTTAAGGCTTTTAATTAATTTGGTAAGACTAAAACCATTAATGCGTTTACAGATTTCATATGGGACTCGCTGAGTGCAGTTAAGAGCACTTGTGGCTCTTCTAGAGACCCTGAAATCAGGCTCCTAGCACTCACACTGGGGACTCACAGCCGCTTCCAACTCCAGGTGATCCCATACTCTCTTCTGGCTTCTATGGAGACCCACACGTACACAGTATACACTCATACAGACAGGTACATTAAAAATGTTTGATTTTTAAAAATTAAAGAATTGCTAAGTGAATAAAATAGCTATTTATTGATAAAAGGAGGCCATGGACCAGAGGAGTACAGTAGCAACATCAGCAGACCTTCCTGTCTTGTGAGTCGTTGCCAAACAAGGTACAAGATGATGCTCTCTCCCCAAGGTGCTTATTAGCCGCTGCCGCCTGATGGTGTTGTTGCTGTAATCTAAACATGTATACACTTAACTGTGTGGCTTTAGCCTCTGATACAACAGATGCCTTGCATTAGACCAGCTGGTGTGTGGCTTGGTATTAGACCAGGCTGGTGTATGGCTTGGTATGTAGACCAGGCTGGTGGATGGCTTGGTATTAGACCAGACTGGTGTATGGTTTGGTATTAGACCAGGCTGGTGTATGGCTTGGTATGTAGACCAGGCTGGTGTATGTATGGTTTGGCATTAGACCAGGCTGTTGTATGGCTTGGTATTAGACCAGGCTGGTGGATG
>OU015751.1:124966311-124982917 GCA_907169655.1 Acomys percivali | reverse complement strand
TGGTGGATGGCTTGGTATGTAGACCAGGCTGGTGGATGGCTTGGTATTAGACCAGGCTGGCCTTAAACTCACACTGTTCTCTGCCAGCTTCCCTACTGTTGGGATTAAAGGCTTGTGTCACACCCAGCTCCAGACTGTGATTTAAATGACAACTACGTGAGACAGGCATTGCTAGGGGAAAACAAAGAAGCAAGGAGACTACTGAGGGACGTGCTGACAGTGACAGTCCACGCAAGACTGAGGAGGGTTGGCTAGGCAGTGAGAAGGAAAGAAAAATCAATCTATTTGAGAAAGTACATTGATAGAACTAGAGTAACAGAAATGAAGGATAACTCAGATTTTGAGAAGAAATTAAGAAATTAAAAGATGCCTATTTAATAATAAAATAGAAATGTATGGTGGCCCACACATGTAACTGCAGCACTAAAGAGCCTAAGACAGAAAATTGAAGGCTTGGGCTGGAGAGATGGCTCAGAGGTTAAGAGCACTGACTGCTCCTCCAGAGGTCCTGAGTTCAACTCCCAGCACCCACATGGTGGCTCACAGCCATCTATAATGAGATCTGATGCCCTCTTCTGGCCTGCAGGTGTCACATGCAGACATATTGTATACATAATAAATAAATCTTAAAAAAGAAAAGAAAAAAGAAAGTTGAAGGCTTGCCTAGATTCCATAGCAGAACCTTAATTTTTTAAAAAAATCTATATTAAGTTGGGAGTTGATAAGACATTGATCATACAGATCAAATAGGATGACTAAAGGAGGAAGAGAAAAGAACATTGCTCAGAGTCCAGCAGCGCTGAGCACAGGCTCGGAGCTGACACAGACTGAGCACAGCAGAGAAGCCCAGAGGCTGAGTCTCACAGAGAAGCACGTGGAGACCATGCACAGTCTGCTGAGACGTAAAAATAAATGATAAAAATAAAGCCCCAATGGCCCCCAAGTGTCAGCAAGATTTGCAAGCTTAATTAGGAGGTCGATAGAGTAAGAGATGAGATGGAAGCATGTCTTTGACTCTAACTTACTACAGAAATGTAAGCAGGACTTCCAGTAACTTAGAGTGTGCCGAGTGAGCTTAGCGTGCGCTTTTCCAGCACACTTTAACTGCACACGGTTAAATGTGAGGAAGACAGTTAGGTCCAGCCTGTGTCCAGGGATTGGACAGAGGGGTAAGTGCTGCTGGTCAGCTCGGAGGTGCAGAATGTCGTGGCATATGAATATTAACATAGGTAAGTTTCATCCACAATGTCAGACTGTGGCGTGGATGGTGTAGGAGTGGGAAGGAAGGTGGATGTGACAAAATAAGACACAAATTGGGCTCCTAGGCTGTGTTGTGTAGCTGGATCCAGCATGAACTGGCTGCTGTTTTCTAACATTTGCTGACTGCTTAATTAATGCTTTTGGTTGCCATGGTGAACTACAGAGCACAAAAAGAGGCACATAGAATTGATGTTATGTGTCCCATCATGTAAAAAAGATTTTCTACATATTTTACTACTGGTCTCATAGGAACATCTTTTAAAATTCATTGGGGGGAAAGAATAGAAATGAAAAATGTTATGATATTTTTTTAATGTTTTAATTTTCTATTTGAGACAAGGTCTCACTCTGTAAGTCAGGCTGGCTACCAACTCTCAACAATCCTCCTGCTTCAGACTCCCAAGTACTGAGACTGTAGATATGAGTTACCACACCCAGTTTTGAAGACTTAAAAATAAATTTTTTTATTGCCTGGCAGTGGTGGTGCACACCTTTAATCCCAGCAGAGGCAGGCGGATTGATGTGAGTTCAAGGCCAGCCTGGTCTACAGAGTGAGTTATAAGACAGCCAAGGCTACACAGAGAAACCCTGTTTTTAAATAAATAAATAAATGTAAGTTTATTTTCATTGTCTGTGAGTTTGCCTCCATGGGCTTATGTGACCATGAGTGTGCACTGGTGACGGCCAGTGTGTATCAGGCACCTTGACACTGGGGTGCAGGCAGTCGTGAGTCACCGGATGTGCACGCTGGGAACCAGCCCTGAGTCCTCTGTAAAGGGAGTAAGTGCTCTAAGCACTGAGCCGTCTCCCCAGCCCTGAGGCCTTTTATAGAAGTGTTGCAGGAGCTGAAGAGATGGCTTAGCAGTTAAGAACATTTGTCCTTGAAGAGGACCCAGGTTCAATTCCCAGCACCCACGCTGCACCTCACAGCTGTCTGTGACTATGATTCCAGGGGTCTGATGTCTTCTTTTGATCTCCATATATACTAGGTGTGCACGGGCTGCGCAGAGAGTCATGCAGGCCAACACTCCTAGACGTAAATCTTTATAAAAGGTGCCTTAGGAGTTGGAGAGATGGCTCAGTGGTTAAGAGCACGTGCTGCTCTTACAGAGAACCTGGATTTGATTTTCAACACCCACATGGTGCCTCACAACCATGCATAACTCAAGTGCCAGGGGATCTGAAGCCACCTTCTGACTTACATGGGCACCAGGCTTGTACCTGGTACACACACTTGCCTGCAAAACATTTATCCATATACCAGAAAATAAAACCTTTACATTTTTATTTTTAAAGTTTTTCAGGCCAGACGTGGTGGTGCACACCTTTAATCCAAGCACTCAGGAGGCAGAGGCAGGCAGATCTCTGTGAGTTTGAGGCCAGCCTGGTCTACAGAGTAAGTTCCAGGACAGCCACAGAGAAACCCTGTCTCGAAAAACCAAAACAAACCAACCAACCTCATTTTCTGAGCCTATGATGTGTCTGTCCTCTGTTCTGTCTCTGTCTCTGAGTCCTGAGCCCCGCCCCCCATTACCTTAGCTAGTCCTAAGCACTCCCAGAGGCCCCTCCTCTAAACACTGTCCTCAGGGGCAGCTTTGCCCTCACTCCCAATGGGGATTACATTTCCGTGTGTCAGCCCCTGGGGTCACCCTCACACCCTAGCAGGCAGCCACTAGCTGCATGTGGCTAGTGCTGCTGAAGAGTTGAAATATAATCTAATTACATCCATTTAAATGACCACATTTGAAGGAGATCTGGGGGGTGTATGTAGATACAGAGTGGCCCAGGGGCTGGACTCTGGGCACTTCATTAAAAGGTTGGGACGGTGAAACCGAGCCACGCAGAAAGAGCAAAAAAGGGCCACTAACAGAGTAGGGAGAAAACCAAGATGATAATGTCTTAGGAACCAGATGGAGAAAGCTTATCCAGAAGCAGGTGACAAGCTTGTCAGATGCTGCTGGCACATGAAGTAAGACAGAGACCGAAAGGTGCCAACTTGGAGTTAGCCACGGGCTCCACCCTCAGGACAGAAGTTACCTAGTGGGGTCCGGAGCCAAACTGCCTGAAATTAGCTGAAGATGAGATAGCCAGAGCATAACACGAAGCCACAATGAGACCCCGCTTTGTTGCCCACGGCTTTGAAGTGCACAGCCCTGACGTGAGGAGTCGGTGCTCTGCTGCACCGGCGCTGTGATATATGAGAAACAACTCACAAAAATAACAAGACCTCACTGTGACGCCTTACACAGCCTCGAGCTGCTATGTGAACCAGGCTGGCCTCTGCCTCCCCAGTGCTGGGGTTAGAGGCGTGCGCCACCACACCCAATTTCAAATTTTTTTAATATGATTTGATGTTTTTATGAGTGTTTCCCTGCAAATAAGTGCACCGTGTGTGTGCCTGGTGCCCACAGGGCCAGAAGAGAATGTCGGATCCTCTGAATCCAACGTTGCAGATGACTGAGAGTCACCAGGTGGGTTCTGGGAACTGAACCTGGGTCCTCCACAAAAACAGCAACTGATTTTAACCACTGGGCCACCTGCCCGTTCCCCCTCTCAAAACTTTAAATGTACAATAGGGCACTGGCAGGACAGCAAAGGGACTTGCTGCCCGGTCTGAGGGTCTGCGGTGAATTCCCCAGAGCCCACACGGTGGAAGGAGAGAGCCAGTCCGCACAGTTATCCTTGGAAATCCACACACATGATCTGGTATGTACAGGAATACATGTTCCCCCCACACACACACACACATTCAAATGCACTGTGTATCCAAGAGAAGGAAGGATCAGAGCACTGTGTGTGCAAGGCTTTGTGTTTGAGTTTTAAAGTGCCACTCAAGGGACACACAGAGGCGAGCAACAACATCCACCTCTACAGGAATCCTAGGTGCTGGGGGAGGGGGGGAGAGAGGGGGGGCAGGGAGGGGGAAGGGGGGGCAGGGAGGGGGGAGGGGGCAGGGAGGGGGCAGGCACGACAGGGACAAGACAGCAAAAGAGCCGTAGTAAGAAGAAATGTCTTCAGGGGTTTTGTGTTTCATGCTGTGTACTTGTCTTTATCTACTTCAAAACCATTTGGGGAGTCTTTACCTGTTGTTAGTTGGCTTATTGGTTGGATGGTTGGCTCGGCATTTAAATTACACCTATTTATTTTATGTATATGTCAGCACGTGTATGGTGGCCAGAGGAAGCCTTGCAGGAGTGTTGGCTCCTTCGCCCATGTAGATTCTGAGTATTAAACTTAGGCCTTCAGGCTTGGTGACAGGCACTTTCACCCAATAATACCCAATCTTGGTGGCTCTGATTTTACATATATGTCACTATAGAGGCCTGGTTTGCCTGACACAGACTAAATTAATCCCAGATCTCCAGATTCCTACGCCTTCTAAGTGCAGGTGTGTCCCGCATGCAACTTCAAAGCTGTGTCTTGTAAATGACAGCGTGTAAACTCTGTGTGCAATGCAGCAGTGTGTAACCCTTAGACGCTGTGGCTGGGTGTGCTGTTGGCCTGGGGGGTTTTCTTTTGTTTTATGGATTAAGAACGGAACCCAGGGCCTTGCACATGCCAGGATGTCCCCAGCCTCTGGTCAGAGTTTCAAATGAAATGTATTTTAAAAGGTAAATTTAGGGCCTAGAGAGATGGCACAGCAGTTAAAGGCACTGACTGCTCCTGAGGAGGACCTGGGTACAATTCCCAGCACCCCCATGGCAGCTCACAACTGTCTATAAACCCAGTTCCAGGGGATCTGACACCTTCTTCTGGCCTCCATGGGCACAGACATCCATGCAGGCAAAACATCCATACACATTAAAGAAAAACAAATAAAATTATTTTTAAAAAGTAAAATTAGTATTAAATACAAGATTATCATCCCAAGTCCCATAGAAGTGTCATAATTGCCCCTCAGCTAGCTAACTGTACAATAACTACTTCTTTATATTTTCAAACTTGCATACACAAAAATGGAGTGTTTTTCCACACAGAAGTGTACACTTGTGTTTTTCCACACAGAAGTGTACACTTGTGTTTTTCCACACAGAAGTGTACACTTGTGTTTTTCCACACAGAAGTGTACACTTGTGTTTTTCCATACAGAAGTGTACACTTGTGTTTTTCCACATAGAAGTGTACACTTGTGTTTTTCCACACAGAAGTGTACACTTGTGTTTTTCCACACAGAAGTGTACACTTGTGTTTTTCCATACAGAAGTGTACTCTTGTGTTTTTCCATAATCTGCACATACGCATGTGTAGTTTTGGGCCCTGACTTCCAAAATGGATGCTTCTGCTTGCTGTAGTTTACACAATGTGTGGTAACAAAACTGCTTGTCTGGTCAGTTTCCTCTTCTTTTGATGGCACAGAAAAGGAAAAGTAAGAGAAATGTTAACAACTGACAGTAAGATGTCGTCACGCCTGCAGCAGGAGCTCACAGGACCTGTTTTCTTTGACCCTGAAGCCACTTTGATAAGTACAGGAAGAAGCTGCGTGCCACCCGATGACGCCAGCGGCCGAGCTGGCTCTGCAGGGATAATGCCACGCTGTGCACTTGTTATCAGAGAAGAAGTGAGATTACACCAGAATCATCACACTAAGGGACCCTAGTCCATCAGCACAGGGGCGTCCCAGTGTTCCACAAAACATCCGCAGCCTTGGCAGGGGCCACAGTGAACAGCACAGGGCTGTAGTTGAAAGGAGATGTGTGGCACAAGCATAAATTACTGCCTTATTGATAGCGCTGCAGTACAGCCTTCTCAGCCTCTTGAATATAAAAGAATATTTTTGCATTTGGTTCCAGCAAACACCATTGTGCTATTCTGAAATCCCCAGCACAGAAATAAGACATCCGCTCATAAGCAGAAAGCAAATCACTATTCAGCATTTCCTTCTCTTTCCTGCCAATTTGAGATAATTAAAACTTTTTTTAAACCCTTTATTCTGCTTTAATTCTGCTTCCTTCACCAAAAACGGGGTAGAGGACCTCAGAAGTTGAAGCTGTGCATATAATAAAAGCAGATCTTCCCTTGTTACTGAAAGCCCCCTTACGGCTTAGCCTGTGACATGCTCTCTGGCTTCGTCATCACAGGCCTCAGGACATCATCGTGTTCATCATTGGAGGAGCCACCTATGAAGAAGCCCTGACAGTTTATAACCTGAACCGCACCACTCCTGGGGTGAGGATTGTTCTGGGAGGAACAACAGTTCACAACACCAAAAGGTAAAAGACTGCCTTGGCCCTCCAGGCCTCCCTGCCCTTGGGCAGTACGGTTCAAATTCCCTGTATCTTGGCAAGATTGATGACCAAACTGCCATAAAGCACAATGCGCTGGCACCTGCAGGCCTTCTCCTCGAGAAAGCAGCTCTCGGAGCTGAGGAGCTGAGTGTGCAAGGCACGGTCCATGCTGGACTGCCAGCAAGCCATGTTCTCTGTGCTCAGAGGAGACTCTCTGATCAGGCAGGCACTTTGACAAAAGCTGAGCATGCTCAGTGCCGCTCTTGGCTTTGGTTGCTGTTTGTGGATTAACTCTGTTCAGTATGTATTTAGGGAGACGGGTGCAAAGACAAGCTGGAGTCCATCTCCAGTCCCACTGTCAGGAGTGCAGGACAGAAACAAGGAAGTAAGGCCCCAGGGAGAGAGAAGGGACTACGGGGCTTTCAAGAGGCGAAGGGAGCTAACTGGCAAGTGCCCCACGTGGCAGAATATGCCAGCAGAGCCTCACACAGAACCTGAGGGCATGAAGACGGGCACTCCCTAGAGTTGACTCCAGGAGCAAGTTATAAACAGAGAACTTATTTTTTTATTTTTTATTTTTTTTTGAGACAGGGTTTCTCTGTGTAGCCTTGACTGTCCTGGACTCACTTTGTAGACCAGGCTGGCCTCACAGCGATCCGCCTGCCTCTGCCTCCCGAGTGCTGGGATTAAAGGCGTGCGCCAAAGTAAACATTTTTTTAAAAAGATTTATTTATTTATTATGTATACAGTGCTCTGCGCACATGTGTTCCTGCCCACCAGAAGAGGGCACCAGATCTCATTATTGATGGCTGTGAGCCACCATGTGGTTGCTGGGACTCAAACTCAGGACCTCTGGAAAAGCAGTCAGCGTCTTACCCTCTGAGCCATCTCTCCAGCCCCTCAAAGTAAAGAGTTTAACTGAGTGCCATAGTATGAAAGGCCTGGGGTATGGGGCTGAGGAGTTTTTATTTTCTTATATAAGAAAATAGAGCTGGGCATGGCGGCACACCACTTTAATCCCAGCACTCAGGGAGGCAGAGGCAGGTGGATCTCTGTGAGTTCGAGGCCAGCCTGGTCGACAGAGCAAGTCCAGGACAGCCAAGGCTACACAGAGAAGCCCTGTCTCAAAAAAAAAAAAAAAAGAGCTCTCTTCAGTCTCAGGTCAAAATGGCAGGCAGGCCTGCTGTTGCCGTGTCAAGCAAGTGGCTGGATGGTTTTTGAAAATGGTATTATAATGCTGCAGGATTCTATAAACTGGGGTCAATGGAGATGACACAATATATGAAGCTGAGGGTGCAGGAGAAGCCATAGAAGGCTCGCTGAGACCTTCATAACGGCAGAGCCTGGACCTGCGTGAGGCTTCAGACCTTGCCTGAAGAGCAGTGGACAGACTGTGAGGAGGGCAGAGTCTACCCTGACCTCACCTGAAGGAGGTTACTCGAGGAAGAAAAGAGAGAGCAGAGTGGGTGAAGTGATCTCGTAGTTGAGATCTGTGGGGGTGCCTGGTCTCGGGATATTTTTATGTATGTATTTCAACCTAAATCACAATTTAAGAATTATTGGCTCTGCAGATGCCTCACTTTAAATAAAGTCTATTGTAAACATAAAGAAGAAGAAAAAGAGAGAAAGAAAATATTGAAGTTTTTAAGCAGTAAAATTACAGGAAGCATGTTGTCTTAGGACTTGTACCGTGGCACTGAGGGGTGAAGATGCCGAGACTAGAGAACTCAGTCATGGTTGCACGTAGCGGTTAGTCCGAGGGTCCGTGTCGCCCGTGTCTGAGGGTCTGTGTCCGAGCGTCCATGTCCAAGGGTCCGTGTTGTCCGTGTCCGAGGGTCTGTGCTGAGATGTGTGGGTTTGGGTAACTGAGAGTCATGAAAAATATTTACATGTTCTTTCACTGCATATCATTTTTTATTTTCAAACATAATTTTGCCTTTATTGTGGAGGTGCTGTGCACGCATTGTGAAGGGTTTTCGTTTTTTAGTTCAAAATGTATACAGAGAAGGAAGACCCCACCACCAGCCACTTAATCCAAGGGCCCTTCCAGCATCTCCCCCAGGTCTGCACAGGCATTCATGGCAGCATGTGAGCCAAAAGGGGCCTCACTGCTCACTGCGATCCTGCTCTAGAACCTGCTCTTGGCAGCTTGACGTAAGTACTGTAGGGCTGAATAGTTTACACTGACAGACTTTTAAAAGGCAGGCTGCCTGGGTTTTTGTTTTGGTTTGTTTTGGTTTGGTTTTTCGAGACAGGGTTTCTCTGTGTAGCCCTGGCTGTCCTGGACTCACTCTGTAGACCAGGCTGGCCTCGAACTCACAGTGATCCACCTGCCTCTGCCTCCCGAGTGCTGGGATTAAAGGCGTGCGCCACCATGACCAGCTTGCTGCCTGGGTTTTTATCCCTAGCTTTCTCTTGCCTCTTCTCGAGAACTTGGACAAGTCACTTAGCCAGTGCCAGAGCGTGCTGACACATGCATATTGTATTGTGTGCCAGTTGACAGTTAATGTCCCTGCCCACTTTACAATTAGGGTATTCTTTTCATTTTTCATAATAATTTTTAAATTCCTGTACTTATAATTAAGGCTAAAACCACTAATGTTGCATTTTCCAATCTTTTTCGCAGTTTTATTTTCTTAAATATTTATGTCCCTATTTAATTTTCTGTATGAGTATTTTTTCCTGCGTGTGTTTCAGCATGTGTGACCTGTGCCTGGTGTCAGAGGAAGGCCCTGGGGCCTGTGGAGCTGGAGCTAAGAATGGCTGTGAGCTGTTGCGTGGGCTCTGGGGACTAACCCGGGTCCTCTGCGAGAAAAAGTGCTCTCAGCCGCCGAGCCGTCTCTCCAGCCCCAGATGGCTTTGTTTTATATTATGTTGTTGTTGTTGTTTTAATTTTTATGTAGTTAAGTTTCCAATGATTTCTGCCTTTGATGTTATGCTTAGAAAGTTAAATTTCTTTCCCAACCAAGCTTATAAATGCTAACATCTTTACTATTACTTTTAGAACTCATATTTAAACTTGCATCTTATAGTCTAGCAGAAATATCTATTTCATCGTGGTTTGAGCTGTGTGGTGGAGATGTGTAGCTTGTATAGAATGCTATAGATAATTCTTTCCTCCCGACACCAAATGCCTGGTACCACTTCAACACCACGTTCCCATGTCTCTGGACACTAACTGGCTGCATGGCGAGCGTCCACTCTACCTAGAGCTAGTTGAAGACCTCACAGACTGCAGTGCCTCAGTCTCCCCTGACTGCCCCCTCAGATGCAGCAGCTGCCTCTGACTTACCTGCGGCAGGGTGAGCTTCCACAGCTCCTTCTCTGGGTTTGGTAACAATGTGCAGAACTCAGGAGACACTTCATTCTGTTTGCTAACTTGTTACAAAGCTCACAGCTCAGGAGAGTCCAGCAGGAACACGCAGGGGGAGGTCTCATAGGCTGGGTGGGAGCTGCACACACCAGCCTTACACACGTTTGAACTTTGCCATTTAGTGGCATTTGTGGGGTTCCATTATGTGGGTGTGACTGATTAGATCACTGAGCACTAGTGACTGAGACTCCAGACGCTTTCCCCAGAGGCCGAGGCGGGGGCTGAACGGCCAGGCTTCCGACCATGCCTTGGTCTCTTCTGCATCCCGAAGCCACAAGAGGAGCTTCATTGAAACAAAAGACATTCAGGAAACGCCAGGGTTTTAGGAGCTCTGTGCCAAGAATGGGGACAAAGACCTCTCTCTGTTGTAATGCATACATGTCATCACATATAGAGGAGTCATCTGAGGGAAATGTCACACTGAATACACCTCTGTAACCCGTGACTGCAGAGATAGATGTCCCTCTTGCATCAGCTCAGCCCCCCTAGGTCATCACTGCTTGTGGGATTCCTGTGGCCAGAAATTGATTTTACCTGATCTTAAAAGATATCTGTTAGCCAGGTATAGCGGTCCATGCCTTTAATCACAGCACTTGGGAAACAGAGGCACGAAAATCTATGAATTCAAGGCCACCCTGGTCTTCAAGTTTAGAACAAAAGGGCAACATGGTGAGACTTTGTATCAAAAATAAAAATAAAAAATGTTAAAAGAAGTTAATAAATAGATATAGAGACTAATTGTTTTTCTTTTTAAAATTTTTATTAGCTGGGCATGGTGGCCCATGCCTTTAATCCCACACTTGGGAGGCAGAGGCAGGTGGATCTCTGTGAGTTTGAGGCCAGCTTGGTCTACAAAGAGAGTTCCAGGATAGTCAGGGATACACAGAGAAACCCTGTCTCAAAAAACCAAAAATAATAATAATAATAATAAATTTTTAAAAATTTATTTATTATGTATACAGTGCTCTGCCTGCATACCAGAAGAGAGCATTAGATCTCATTACAGATGGTTGTGAGCCACCATGAGGTTGTTGGGAATTGAACTCAGGACCTCTGGAAGAGCAGACAGTGCTCTTAATCTCTGAGCCATCTCTCCAACCCTGAGACTAAATTTATTAGGATCTGTGCTATAAGCACTGTGCTACTTAAGTGCACCCGGTCCCCACAGAGCCGCGCCCCGCCCACACACGGCCCCGCACCGCCCACACAGAGTCTAAACTCAGTCCGACTCAACTTCCCTCCCACATAGACTTGTCCGTCCTCCCCAGTTGTGCCTGTCAGTCGGCCTTTCCTTGACACAGGTTTCCTCTCACTGAAGAACACCTTCCTCCAGCCGCTGGTCACCTGGACATGTCCAAAGTGCTGCTTCAGCTGAGTTTAGAATTCAGGGCTGAGCGCTGGGGAGATGGCTCAGGAGTTAAGTTATGTGCTGCCCTTCCAGAGGACCCAAGATCAGAGTCTACAGCAGGTGACTCAGAACTGCTTACAACTCCAGATGAGGGGATTTGATGACCTCTACACACACACACACACACACATAAAAATTAAAATGAATTGTTTTAGAAAGAGGGAGAGAGGGGACTCTTATAAAAAAATAATTCTGGGCTGATAATTTTTGTTCAGCACTTAAAAGTCAATGGAATTATTTTCTTTTGGGGGGTGAGTTATTCAGCTTACACTTCCCTATGCTGCCCACTACTGAAGGAAGTCGGGAGGGAACTCAGCGGGCAGGACCCTGGAGGCAGGAACCGGTCAGTGGAGTTACTTTCACTTGTGACTACTGACAAATATTCTTTCAGGCTGGGCGTTGTGGCCCACACCTTTGATCCCAGCACTCCTGAGGCAGAGGCAGGTGGATGTCTGTGAGTTTGAGGCCAGCCTGGTCTACATGGCCACTTTCAGAAGGCCAGTTAGGACAACATACAAAGAGACTCTACCTCAAAAGCAGAAAAAGTCTTTTCTCACTATAATTGTTTTTAATTTAAAGTCAATATTCTGATTCTTTTTTTGTTTTTGTTTTGTTTGTTCGTTTCGTTGTTTTTTCAAGTGAGGGTTTCTCAGTGTAGCCTTGGCTGTCCTGGAACTCACTCTGTAGACCAGAGGCTGGGCTCAAACTCACAGATCCACTTCCTCTGCCTCCCAAATGCTGGTAGTAAAGGCGTCCACTGCGTCCGACTTCTTCTATTCTCTTTAAAGACTGTCTTTGTTATATTTGGTGCTTTAGCTTTAGTATTCTGAACATAAATATGAGTTTATTCTTTTTTAAAAGATTTATTTATTATTATTATACAGTGCTCCGCCTGCATGTACACCTGCAGGCCAGAAGGGGGCATCAGATCACATTACAGATGGTTGTGAGCCACCATGTGGTTGCTGGGAATTGAACTCAGGACCTCTGGAAGAGCAGTCAGTGCTCTTGACCTCTGAGCCACCTCTCCAGCCCGAGTTTATTCTTATATGTGTTACCTTTTATAAAATCGTATGTTTGGCATAATTTCTGGAAAAATTCTCATCACGTTTCTTCGAAAGTTGCCACTCTTTTACTCCCTGTGGTGTCTCCTCCTAGAACTGCCCTAAGGTCTATTTTGGACCCTCGTGTGCCTTAGTTTCCCTTTTGTACTCTGTCATCTCTGTGTGTTCTCTTCTGTGTGAATTTTCAGGTCGCTATTCCACTTCAGCTGTTCTCTAGCTCTGCGGACTCTGCGGTTAGCCTCTCCGTTGAGTGTTAGTTTAGAATAGTTTAGGTTATACTTTATGGTCTGTCTGTTTACTTTTCAAATTTGTCTGACTTTTGTTAATGTTCTTTTTTCTTCTCATGCTTCCGAGTTCTTCATTTCTTTCAAGTCCTATAATTTTTTTATTTTTTATTTTATTTATTTATTTTGTTTTTTTGAGACAGGGTTTCTCTGTGTAGCCTGGCTTCAAGTCCTATAATTTTTTAATTAAAATATATCACTCCTCCCTCCAATTCCTCCCATGCCCCTTAGACCCTCTCAATGGCCTCTCTTTCTCTGATTACTGTTGTTACACGTGTGTGTGTGAGTGTATATAAGTATACATCCATATATGGATGTAAGGATAAGTCTTAGAATGAAGTCAAGACTTTACTTCTGTAATGTGAATTACATGAAAGAACAGCACCAGCTAATGGCCAAGCATCCTGGTTGTCGTTTGTGTGCTGTGTAAGTATTACATATTATAAATACACACATACTAATGTTCAGCTGTGATCTTGTTTAAGAATGCTGGTCCATCCCCCATCCCAGAGTCTGCTTTATCCTCTACCCATCTAATTTCTGATTCCTTTGAAGGTTCTTGCTGTTCGCTTATTTAAACAGAATCTCACTATGTATTCCTAGCTGGCCTAAAACTCAGAGGTCCCAGTGCTTCTGCTTCCTGGGTACAGGGATCAAAAGGATGAGCCACTGCCCTGTTTCCTTTTGCTTTTTAATCATTTAGATACACGTTTAAGGCTTAAGCATTTCTTGCCTTTCTATGTGTTTTGTTGTAAGAGAACCTTTATATAATCTGCCTTAAATTCAGAAATAAAAATATTCATGATTTAACAGTTAGGACTTGGGGCACGTATAGAATAGTTATGACATTAAATTTCATTTTCAAACTTTTAGAGGATAAAAATTTTAAAGGTAGCCATGCATCCTAAAATGATGAACTTGAAGTTTTATACCTAATTTAGTGGCAAATAAGATGAACTTGGGGGGGTGGCATAGAAATTACTTAATACCTTCATAATCATCTTGTTCAGATTTTTCCCTTTCTGCTAAAAAAACAGTGAAGACACTTAATAATTACTGTGCATATACTGTGTTCTGAGGACAATACTAAGTATTTTACCTATATCCACTTAATCCTGAGCAGTTAATTAATGAGACAGAGAGACAGAGACTGAGATTGGAAGGCAGAGCGCAGTGTGCCGGTGTGTCATGAGTGTACCTCACATGTCCCTGTCCCCACCTGTCCTCCAACACTCACAGTCCAGCTTACCAGCAGCCAGACAGTGGTTTTTATCTTCTTGATCCAAATAAGTTTGCTCAAATGTACTTAGATAGTTTTTTGCTTTTAATAGATTATAATATCAGTGTTCAAAAGGATTAATTGACCTTTAAACACTTTAAATATACCTTCTGAGAGTCTTTGTAGCTCTATAGCCTAAGAAAGTAACATTTTTCCTTTAACTTGAATTATCAAAAGTATATAAATTAAACATCTGTATCTCATTTTAAAAATAGGTAGAGTTAGAAAGATATACATATGAACATCCCTATAAAAGTCTTTCCACGTGTAAATAAAAATGCATATTTCCAGATTTTGATTATTAGTACTTTAAGCAAAAGTTCACTTTACTGTTTAAAAAAGCAAAGGAAAAAATGTTTAATTTCATAAATTAGTGTCAGCGTTACTGAGCAAATGATTTTTTTTGTGTGTGTGAAATTAAGAAATAAGAGCTCCCAAATGGTGTCAGATACAAGTGTCATCTTATGGAGCAGTCCTTAAGCCAGTCAGGAAGTGGTTGGTTACTCCATCACATCTGGCATTTTTGGCTGCTGGGAGACAAAGGGTCAGCTTTTAAGAGTCAGCTCCTGACAAGTCAGCCACACCCCAATGGACGGCCACACGTGCAAGACTACTTGGGCAGCACAAGCTGGCCTTGATGTGAAGGAGCTGAGGGGTGACCCAGAGCAGGGAAGGGAGGTGGGAGGACCTGGGCAAGGGGGGGAGGGGTGAGCATAACGAAAATGCATTGTTTAAAATTCTCACAGAACTAAGTTTTTAAAAAAGAAAAAAGACAGCCCTGAAAAAACCTCAAGGCCCTTTGGACTGCATATAACTTTGGTTTTACATTTGTCTGCCTGATAGCATGCTAAATATTTACACTGAGTACAGGATCGTTTACAGCTTTTGACCAACGAAGCTTTTAGGAAGGGGGACTTGCTATGACAATTGCCAAATGGAGAGGGGAAAAAACTGATGTTTATTAATTTGTAAACAATTCAATATCAGATTTTTATAGTTTCCTTTTATAGATATATATAGCCTATAGCCAGTAAATAAATAATAAAATATATGATTAATAATAAGAAATTATTATTACTGCATCTCAAAGGCTATTTATTATGAAAGCTTAAGTAATTCAAGAAATCCAACTTTTAGTGGAGAGGCTCCATGTTCGTGAGTGCACACTACCTGAGGTGTCACTGTGTTGTTAAGTAATCTACTCCTTTTGTTGTTTTGTTCCGTGTCAAGGTCTCACTCTATTGCTCAGGTTGGCCTTAACCTGGTGGGCTCAAGCAATTCTCCTGCCTCAGCCTCCTGAATAACTGAGTATTCAACCACCAACTTCCCATCTCTCTTTTTTTGTTTGTTTGTTTTGTTTTGTTTTGTTTTTAAAAACAGGGTTTCTCTGTGTAGCCTTGACTGTCCTGGACTAGCTCTGTAGACCAGGCTGGCCTCGAACTCACAGAGATCCGCATCCCTCTGCCTCCCGAGTGCTGGGATTAAAGGCGTGCGCCACCACGCCCAGCAATTTCCCATCTCTTAAACCACTGAAGTCCTATGGCTGGGCATGCAGCTCAGTGGTGGAGTGAGCGTTTAGCAGTCATGAGGCCCCGGGGACAGAGGAGAGGGGAGTCTTCTATAAAGATAAAAAATAAAAAACATTATATAGCTAGATACAGTGGGGCTGCTTGTGAGCTTGCGCCACAGACAATATCAGGAAAATAAGTTGGGTAGTTTGTTTCTGTAAATTGTTATGGTTCGATCTAAGAGGCTGTTGCTTTACAGTGTGTGACACCCAAAGGATGAAATTGTGTTGCAGCCTTGAACTCAGGAGCTCTGCAGCTCAGTATCATTTTGGGAAGCCGTGGAGGTTACAGAGCAATCTAGTTTTAGAGCCATAGTGAACGCCCCTCAGGAATGCTCAGAATTGTGTAAGAGGCGGCATGGCCCTGTCACCGTGTCCTGATAGACAGGACGGGCCACAGCAGAGCCACTGTCTTTACAGACTGAAGTGCTTCTTGTAGAATTGCGGTGGATACTGGTCACTTGGTTCCCCTGATCTTTGCAATCTTAAATAAAACCTGAGCCTACCTTAGATTTATTCTGCAGACGAATGTTGGAAACACCACTTGCTACAACATGCGTACATCACCACAGTTTATGATCTGGCAGAAGTTACTTCAAGTGCAGGATAAATGGGTCAAAGTTGACCTGCTTTCCAAAAAGTCCCAGGCTCCTTTTCGCTCCCCAAGCTAAATTTAGTAACTGTCTGCTGTAAGTTGAAATTAAATCTTAGTTGTGAAGTTTATTCTTTATTTGCACCAACAAATAAAGAATAAAAACGCTAGCATGGTGGCACACATGTGCAGCCCCAGCCTCTTAGGAGGTAGAGGCAGAGAACTCTAAATTTGGGGCCAGCCTGGGCTCAGTATTGAGTTCCATCTCAGGTTAAAAAAATAAAATAAAATAAAAAATAAAAAACTAGTCTTTCCTTCCTGCCCTAGGGGATATCTAGGACTAAGATAATTTTTTGGTGATAGCAATCTTTTTGGGTTTTTTGCAGTGTTGGGGGTCATGGGACAATGCTAAGACCTGATCCAGCACCTGAACATTCTAGAGAATTACCTCTGGCCTTTGCTTGGTTTGTTGTTGGTTTAGTTTCAGTTTTGACATACAACCTTGAGTAAGTTTCTTCATTTTAAGCCAGAAGGTACCTGGAAACATATGCCCC
>OU015751.1:124956098-124966301 GCA_907169655.1 Acomys percivali | reverse complement strand
GTGTATTCATTTCTGTCTTTTTGAGACAGGGTCTCACTTTGTTCCCTAAGCTGACTTCAGATTTACAGCAATCCTCCTGCCTCACTCAGTCTCTCAATTGCTGGTGTTACAGACGTACACCACAACACCCAGTTAAGTGTCTCTTTCTTAAGTAACTTCTTTAAGACCACACTTTTCTGGTAGTATTTTTTTTTCCTTCCTTTCTATCTTTTTTTTTTCTTTCTTTCTTTTTTAGAGACATGGTTTCTCTATGTAGCCCTGCCTGGAACTTATTCCAGAGACCAGGCTGGCCTTGAACTCATAACTCTACCTGCCTCTGCCTCCCGAGGGCTGGGATTAAAGGTGTGCGCCACCACGCCCAGCACCTCCTTAGTAGTGTTCTTCTTACAGTATTAATTCTTCATGTGTCTCATTAATCACATGAGCCTACTTTATCTTCAAATAGGTGTGGAAATGCCACATTTCAGTTTCTATGAGGTACATATGACATATGAACATTGCCATAGAACCACAAGTACCTTCACCAATGTTTGCACAGGTGCTAGAACAGACATGAAAATGATACAAGTCAGTAGTTCATTTGCTCAAATGTTTAGTGAGCAAAGGGCTGTAGAAGAGACAAATAAACTCAGCAAGTCAATACATTTCATAGTAAATAGAAAGCCATGTCTACTGGGAGGGTACATGAATACAGGGTAAAGGGAAGTTGGTACTGTTTACAAGCAGTGAGAGTGGGTCACACTGTTCAATATGGTGTCAGGAAAACCGTTTTAAGATGTGATTTACGCAAAGACATAAGGGCAAACTGACGTAGAAAGAACGCCTCATGGGCCCAGTGTCCCAGCACAGAACCACACAGCGCACTGCGGGGGCCAGAGGCTGGCGAGTCTGTGCGAAATATAAGGGCGTGAAATTAGATGCCACTGAGGCCTGATCCCGAGGGCCATGCAGCGTGTTATAAAGACGGGCTTTCACTGTGAGTTAGAACATGGCAGATCAGTTGAAGGTTTATGTGTCTGTATGAGTGTGTGCGCACTTGTGGAGGGTGCCCACGGCAGCCAGAGGAGAGCAACCCATCCCCTAGAGGAGGATTAGCAGCAGTCACACCCACTGCGGGTGCTGGGAACTGAACTCAGGTCCTCTGAGAGCAGCAAGTCTTGTTACCAAGAGCACCTCTCCAGCCTGGGCTGCTGCTCTATTGAGATGCATTTCACGTATCTCATGTAGTTGGTGTAGGGTACACTGACCTTCCGCGTATTTACCAGCATGTGAACCTCATCACAGTCTAGTTCAGGACATTTCATCTTCCCAGAAGAGCCTCATACCTCAGACTCTGTCCACATCAGCATCTCCTCTCTGGCAGTTTGTGAGGGAATTACATGTTTTCTTTGGAGTAGTTTCTTTCACTAGCATCACCTGCTGAGGCTCACCCATGGTGTAATAGCATACTTCATTCCTCTTTATGACTGAGGTCTTCACCGTTTGCATGGACCACATTTTCTTAACATCTGAATAGTTTTGGGTTTTGAGGTATGTTTGGTTTTTGAGACAGGGTTTCTCTGTGTAGCCTTGGCTGTCCCGGACTCACTTTGTAGATCAGGCTGGCGTCCAACTCTGAATAATCCATCTGCCTCTGCCTCCCAAGTGCCGGGATTAAAGGCTTGTGCCACCTCGCCGAGCTTAATATCTGAGTAGTTTTCCTCTTTTGGCTCCTATGAATAATGGTACTCAGAACATTTCTGTGCAGCCTTTGTGCACTGTGGGTTTAAGAAGAGTTATGACATTGGTCTTATGAGTGTCATCTAAGCTACCAAGGCTAATATGGGGGGGCTGGAGGTAGCACTCAGCAGTTAAGAGTGCTACACTCTTGCAGAAGACCCAAGTTCAATCAGTTCCCAATGCTCACAGCTTACAACTGCCTGTTACTCCCTCTTCCGGCCTTCACAGGCGCTTGCACGGATAGGTGCACATTATCTCACATACACATAAATTAAAAGTAAACAAATCTTTTAGAAGACACTGAGAAGCTAATGTGAACCAAAAGCACTCTCCTCCCCGTGAACATTTGTTTAGTATGAAAACGCAGAATCCTAGGTACAGTAAACTATAGTCAGTATTTATTCACCTGCAGTAAATTGATCTTCATCTTTCTGTATTTTGGGAGCATAATCCTTCCTTGCAAATGAATGAGCATCTTGCTTTGGACTTTAAGCCTTAGCAGTTGATATTAGAGAGCTCTAGTCATCACTGGTAGCAGCTGAGTTAGCTGTGTGAGCCAAGAGGCCACGAACCTGATTGATAGGAGCACAGTTGTTCTAATGGGTCCCTGTTTCCACGGCATTCGGAACAGAGGGGAAGGGCAAGGAGGGGACTGTGCTAGCCAGCTGGCCCGAGAGGACCCGCAGGAGTGTCAGTCTCCAGAACCAGCCAGCCATTTCTTCTTAAGGCTTTTGACGGGGCTGGAGAGATGGCTCAGAGGTTTAGAGCACTGACCGGTCTTCCAGAGGTCCAGAGTTCAATTCCCAGCAACCTCATAGTGGCTCCCAACCATCTATAATGAGATCTGGTGCCCTCTTCTGGCCCGCAGGTGTACATGCAAGTAGAACACTGTGTATGGAATAAATAAATAAATAAATCTTAAAAAAAAAAAAAAGAGAGACTCTTGACAAGGATGCCTCCTGCTAGGTGACACCAAACCATCTTTTCCCTGCCAGATTCCCTTTGGAATCAGTAATAATCATGACACATGGTGGTCCTCTGCATTCAGCTAAGCCCTCAGTGGCTATAAACCTGCAAAGCAATTAAAGAGCTCACTTTCCAATTGCTTTCCTCCAACTAGCAAAGGCTTGTAGTATCAGCAGCAGATAGCCAGGCATCCCTTACCAGGCATCCCTCCTACTCACTGTAGCCGATAGGAAATCCACATGACAGTACAGACCACTCAGGGTGAGGTAACTCAAGCCATTGTGGCTCTTTGAATTGTTTCTTTACACAAAGGTTTACACACACACACACACGTGTATTGGGGTCTGGTGAGAGTCACATGTCCCACAGTATGTGGAGACCAACTCACAGGAGTCAGTTTTCTCTCTCTCTACCATGTGGGTCCCCTAAATTGAACTCTTGTCATCTTTTTACCCACTGAGCCATCTCACCAGCCCACATAAAGGCTTTTGGGTTTTGTTTTTGTTTTGTTTGACATAATTAGGATAGTATTGTGTAGACCATTTCATCCGAGGTTTATACTGGGCAAGGAAGAACTGTGTAACAGCATACGGCCACATAGCCCAGGCTAGCCTTGAACTTATAGCTTTCCTCTTGCCTCACCTTCCCAGAGCGCTGGGATTGCAGGTGTAAGCCACCACGTCCAGATCATACTTGGTTTTCCTATTTTTGTTATATTCAAAACATTTTCCTATGATATCAAATATTCTTTACAATAATTTTAATTTAATTAAAATGTAAATGATATGTCTTTATTGTGATCAGACATTTCTATTGCATTTTAAAGTACATAATGCTATACTAAATATTACGCATATTAATAAATTCATCCCCTCAGGCTTGACTATTTTTAAATGTATGGTGAGGTGGTTTCAAGTATGGCTGAAATGGAAATGTAAACTTGCTTGACATTTCTGGAAAGCCACTTAGTATTGTGTACTCAAGTGTGGGCTCAGCTTGGTGGCGCCTGTTGAGTTTGGTCTCTTGGCATGGGAACATCCTGTGTCTCCGCTGATGACATTATCCACCTGCAACTTATCAAATCATGCCCTTAAAATATGAGTTTTACAGTCTATGGATTATATCTCAATTTTAAGATTAAAAGGTAGGACTGAGGAGATGTAGCCTGGTGTGGAGTAGTGGCCTAGTCAGTCCCCAGCCCCACTTGCAACAAAATTAAAATACGAAAAAGCGAAGCTGGACAGCACCAGGCTCACCCTTCTCCTTGATCCACCGTGGGCCCAGTGCGGTTGACCGTCAGCGCCCACAACCGCCTGATGTCAACCGGCTCTGCGGTACACACTGGGAAATACACTCTATAGCAGCTCCTAGGGAGGACATTACAGGGCTGGCCAGACGGCTCAGTCCTTAAGTATGACTCTTACTGAGGACCCAAGTCCAGTGTGCAGCACCTGCGTCAGGTGGCTTCTGGTGGGCTGCAACTACAGCTCAGGGGATCCAGCACACACCTGCATACAGACACATATGTAACTTTAAAAATAATAAAAATAAATATTTTTTAAAGAAGATATAGCACTGAGGACTAAATTACACTGTGCACTTTCTGTGTGCTCCACGTTGCTTTAACACCTCACACCCTGTGCTGTGTGCGCAGCACCGCGGCCCCAGCCACTCACGGCTATTGAGCTCTTGACTGTGGCTAGTTGGATTTGAGATGCACTGCAAGTGTAAAAGACATTTTGGATTTCAAAAAAAAAAATGCAAAAAATGCAAAATATCTCATTAATAATTTTAACGTTCTTGTTTTTAACAAAATCCCAAATGTTCAGTTTTACCAATAAGGACTGGGGAGCCAGAAGCTGGGGTGAAAGTTCAAGTAGGTGGAGAAAATACGCAGCTTCCTTCCTGCGCAGCTGTCTCTGCCTCAGCTACCAAAAAAAAGGGAACCTCCTTCCCCACCCACACCTGCTCAGAGGGACCTCCAACTGAATGTCCCTGCTTCTTCCTGCGCAGCTCCCTGCCCGCCCTCCACACTTCCTCTTACTCTGTGGTTTTTCCTTACGTTCACTTAGGCTTGCTCTGCCTCTTGACCTATGATTGATTTTATTTAATTAAAGCAGAAAACTCTTAGATTAAAGGTATGTGCCAGGGCTGGGCCACATCACAACTAGAAACAGGTTTTTCCAGTAAACGGCACAATCTTAGGGTTCACAGTACGATCAAATATCCTGCAACATAAGGTAATGTGCTAAAATAATAATCTTTGGGTATATGAATTAAGTAACTATTCATTATAATTAATTTCCCTTCATTTTTTTATGACTACCAGAACACTTTAAATCACCTCTGTATCTCACATCTATAACTGCTAAACACTTTCAATTTTGGTTTTGTTCGTTTTTGTTCCTGAGACAGGGTTTCTCTGTATAACTACCCTGGCTGTCCTAAAACTCACTCTGTAGACCAGGCTGGCCTCAAACTCACAGTGATCCGCCTGCCTCTGCCTCCCAAGCGCTGGGATTAAAGGCATGAGCCACTACGCCCAGCCCCATTCAATTGTGTTTAATTTTCATGTCAACCCAATGAGACTTCGTTTCTCAGATGAAGAAACTGACACAGTAAAAGGCCATAAAGCTATTCAGCTATCCAGTTGTAGGGCTGGAACGCAGCCCAATTTGTTTCTGCCCCGAGCACCTGAACAGTCAGCTCAGGAAACATTTTGGGAAGATTTACCTTTGCTTTTAAATGTACTTGTAAGGCAGGCAAACTACACAGCCTTTTGCTGGGTAAGAAATTAATATAAAACAAGGAGCCAGAATCATTTCATTCTAGGGCTCTTGTCATCCCAAGTAAACTGTAGATCAAAACAATTAGTTTGACTCCTCAGTGGTAACTGATGAAGGCTTAGGACACCTGGACAGACTTGAAGCCAGGAGGGGCTGATTGCATGTTGTCAGCAAGGGCATTGTAGATCGCCCTTAGCAAGTAACACTAGAAACTTGGCCCTTCTCCTGTAACCACAAGTTGGCTCAATCCCTGAATTATTTACAGAAAAATTGGGATACTATGACAGAATTTGCATTTCAAAGAGAAAGGGATCCAGACACCAGTGTCCTTCACTTTGGGGCATTTCAGGGTCCCCTTTGAAAGCTTGGGGACCACATCACCTGACCAGCTCTTCCCCTGTACGAGTATGTGTGACGTTCTGTTCATGGTGCTGGGGAGGGGAGCCCTGTGCCAGGCAGGGCTTGTGCCTAACCAAAAAGCATGGTTAACGTAAGAAGAAAAAGTTGAAGTAATCAGGATTCAACCCAAGTATGTCTCCTGACTCTATTGTATGTATACACTAGAACATCTTTAAATCTTTTAAGCTAAAGACAACTTTCCGTCATAAAACAATATGGAAGCTGGGCGTTGTGGCACACACCTATAATCCCAGCACTCGAGAGGCAGAGGCAGGCAGATCTCTGTGAGTTGCAGGCCAGCTTGGTCTACAAAGTGAGTCCAGGAGAGCCAGGGCTACACAGAGAAACCCTGTCCCCAAAAATATACTTTTAGTTTGGTTTGGATTGGTTTTAGTCTTTGGAGTCAGGATTTCTCTGTGTAGCCTTGTCTGTCCTGGACTTGCTTTATAGACCAGGCTGACCTCGAACTCACAGTGATCCGCCTGCCTCTGCCTCCCGAGTGCTGGGATTAAAGGCTTGCGCCACCACGGCCAGTTTATTTGACTTTTTTTTTTTTTTTGAGACAGTCTCGTGTAGCCCAAGCTGACATCCCAGTTGCTGTCTACCTAGGGGTGGCCTTGAACTGTGATCCTCCTGTTTCCCCTCCTGGGTGCTCAGATCACACCTGTACACTACCATATCTGCTGTCTGTGGCGCTGGGGCTTGAACCCAGGGCTGACTCGGCAATCCTCAGCCCCTGCTGACAGTCTGTGCATTCTCGCTCTTGGAGACAGTGCTATAAATATCTTATATGCATCCTTATGCACCATCCATCTGGGTAGCAATTGAGCACAAGTCATGTGCCGGAACGCTTTATTCAGTGCGAATGGCATCTCATCTGACCTTCCTAGTCCAAGAAGTAAGGTCATTGTGATCCCAGCATCCAGAGAAAACCAAGGCTGGGAGTGATTTGCTGGATCCCGTCTGGGAAGTGCAGAGCCAGTGTTTGAGCCCACACCTTCGCGGGGCAGCAGTGGGAAGAGATGACTGTATACAAGGCATAAACATTTTTAAACGCTAAACTGCCAGCCAGAAAGGGTTTTGTTGTTCTTTAAAAAATTTTTTTTTCAAGACATGGTATTATGTATCCTTGTCTGGCCTTAAAATTACTTTGTAGACAAGGCTGGCCTTGAACTCCTGATTTTCCTGCTATAGTTATGGTTGCTCTTGGGTGTTCATGGTGGGAAAGGAGCTTAGCCGTGGGCGCTTCCCCTTGGACCTGCGTGACTGATAGCACAAGCAGCTCTTTCTCCTGACTCCATTTCCCTGGCAGGCGCTGAGGGCCTGCTCCCCCCTCCCCTCCCGTCACACTGGATTCACATGTCCCCCCTACCCCCTCCACAGGGGAGAAATAGCCAAGGGCTCCTGTCTGCTTTCCTTCTCTTTTTCTTTTTTCCTAAGTTGGGCATCAGGGAAAGACAGGAATTAGGGAGCAGCTTTGTTTCTAGCCGACAGTTGTGGCGCTCATCGGGAGGTACAAGGAGCCTCACTAGGATGGTTATCAAGGCAGTGGTTTCTAGTTAGGTCAGCATTTCTAGTATGTTCTGTAGAGAGTGTGACTGAGGAGGCACTGATCGATCCATTTTTTAAAGAAGTGCACAGACAACACAGTTGAAAAGCACTGGCTGTTCTCTGGGAAAGTCACAAGGCATGTTAGCATGTAAAGACACTGAGGAACCATAGAGAAAATCCACTCACATGGTGGGCTTGCCGTGTGTCCTTAGCTAGCACACTGCAGTGAGCATGGGAGCCGTGGGCCTGACTCAGGGACACGCCACCGCCCAGCGCCCACAAGCTTGCTTCTCTGCAGTTACAACCCGAATCTTCTCTGGCCTTGCTACAGATGTGCATGTTTGTCAGTGAGGCGCGGACTTTTAAATCACACATTCACTTTGCATGGCGTTGATCACAGCAAAAGCGGTAGTTTGCCTTTCTCAGCAGGAATTGCCTCTAAGGGTTATCTCTGTCGCTGCTCCTGGCTGTTCGTATTGGCCTAGATAAGGAAGAGCTTGCTACCGTGGCGCACGCGGGCATTAGAAGACAGCTTAGTGGCATTACTTCTTTCCACTCAGGACACCGGGCTGGCATCACCCACCTCACCCACAGAGCCTCCTCACCAGCCACCTCAACACATGTATACACCATATAATGTCAGTCCTCGCGAACCAGCCTTTCCCCTCCTTGCATCGTCCCTCACGCGTCGTAATGCCTGCCTGAGGACTGCAGTGAAAAGGACGCGGATGCTGGTTCAGATGTGCACACACTTACGCAGTACTGCTGACGTGTTGTGTGCCAACAGCTAGTCTGAGGACAACAGTAACACTGCAGAGACTAGAACGTAAAGATGATATGCATTTTTGGTTTGGTTTGGTTTGGTTTGGTTTGGTTTTTGTTTTTCAAGATAGGGTCTCTCTGTGTAGCCTTGGCTGTCCTGGACTCGCTTTGTAGACCAGGCTGGCCTCGAACTCACAGAGATCTACCTGTCTCTGCCTCCCCAGTGCTGGGATTAAAGGCGTGCGCTGCCATGCTCTGCCTGATACAAGCATTTTTAAGAGATTTATTTCTATTTTATGTGTTTGCATGTGTGTGTTCATATGCACTGTATGCATCCCAGGTGCCTGCAGAGGCCAGAAGAGGGCATCAGATCCCCTGGAAATGAAGTTAAAGTGTTTGTGAGGCACTGTGTGGGTGTCAGGAACTGAGCCCAGGTCTTCTAGAAATGCTTAAGCAGTGAACCAGCTCTGTGGCCCAGCACCCTGCTGACAGCACAGAGCAAGAGCTGCAGCGCTGACGGCCAGTCTCTGTGCTGTCTGTTTATGCCACACTCCTGCCCAGATGTAGTTGTGCATCTGCCCCTGAAGGTAGGACTCATAAGCTGTGGTCCATCGTGTGTATAAACATTTGTTAAATTCACTTTAACTGAACCACATTGGATCCTAGCTCTACAGATTTTTTAAGTTTGTTTTCGGTGAGATTGATTTTTTTTTTTTTAATCTAGACAAGGCATTCTTTTTGTTTCGTTGTCTTTAAACATAGTCTAAATATAGGATGCAGCTACCAATATGTTCGTTGCCCATAGTTTTTAAGCATTCTGAGCAGTGACTCATCAAAGTCCCTAAATAGATGTTTGAAAAGTCACAATAGCCCTGGGAAACAAAATTAGGTTTGGCAAATACTGTGTTTTCTCTTTGCAGTCAGGAATGTGTGGTCTTACTGATGCACATGGGAGGAGCGCTCTGTATAATTTTAGCAAGTTCTTTTCCCCCATGTACTAGAATTGAAAGTGAGCAAAGATCACCTGACAAGATCCTATAGGGGCAGCTTCCTTCTTACTAGAAATCACATGCCAGAGGCCGCTGCCTCCTCTCCTGACCCCAATTCAGTGTCCTCCAGCATTTCCAGTCTGAGGCTGGAAGGGAAGTGATGGTGCTTTCTACTCCTTCCCTTCCTTCTTCGTCTCTAACAGAGTTTAGAATTTAAGTCCTCTGAACTGCAAAGCAGTGATGAGGGGCCTTCCGTGCTTCCCTTGCCTGTGGAGCTGTGCTTACAAATGCCATCAAAATAACGCTGATGTCAGAGGGAAGCATCCCCACCCGTGGGAGCCACTATAACTCCTCTATCCAGCTTGTGTGCTTTGTGTGGCTTTGCCAAGCCCTGGAGAAGCAGCTGAATAAAACCTTATTCTGGCATGAGCGGGCCCTGTATCAGTGAGAGGCAGAACCCAGGTGACACCTGAGGCCTCTACATGCTGTGACACACATCACACACACGCATCGACACCTGAGGCCTCTGCATGCACACCGTGACACACATCACACACGCATCGACACCTGAGGCCTCTGCATGCACACCGTGACACACATCACACACGCATCGACACCTGAGGCCTCTGCATGCATGCTGTGACACACATCACACACACACACACACACACACACACACACACACACGCATCAACACCTGAGGCCTCTGCATGCACGCCATGACATGCATCACACATGCAAAGGCTTTTGAGAAAGATTTTAGAGAGGAAAGAACATCCCATAGGATCAAATCTGTTTTAGGAAAAAATATAATATATAATGTAACATGGTCCTAAGGCAGAGGTTCTCAACCTGTAGGTCATGGGCACAGCAGATATCCTGTGTATCATATGTTTGCATTATGGTTCATAACAGTAGCAAAATTACAGTTATGAAGTAGCAACAAAATAATTTTCTGGCTGGGGGTCACCACAGCGTGGACAACTGTATTAAAGGGTCGTAGCGTCAGGAAGGCTGAGAACCACTGGCCT